>ONZH01017233.1:0-30682 GCA_900303285.1 Rhinella marina | reverse complement strand
GGTATTTACACCAGGTAATGTGAAATAATTTAGCAAGAGAACGCACAGTCAGTGGCAATTAAAAGGCCTAGATATTGTATATTTCAAGGTACACAGCCGTGTACTAACTGCTCAGACGGTGGGTATTTACCCAGGTTTGAAAATAATTTAGCAAGAGAACGCACAGTAACAGGGCCAATTAAAAGCCTAGATATTGTATATTTCAAGGTACACAGCCGTGTACTACTGCTCAGACGGTGGGTATTTACACCAGGTTTGAAATAATTTAGCAAGAGAACGCACAGTACAGTGGCCAATTAAAAGGCTAGATATTGTATATTTCAAGGTACACAGCCGTGTACTAAGCTGAGCACGGTGGGTATTTACACCAGGTGTGAAATAATTTAGCAAGAGAACGCACAGTACAGTGGCCAATTAAAAGGCCTAGATATTGTATATTTCAAGGTACACAGCCGTGTACTAACTGCTCAGACGGGGGTATTTACACCAGGTATGTGAAAATAATTTAGCAAGAGAACGCACAGTACAGTGGCCAATTAAAAGGCCTAGATATTGTATATTTCAAGGTACACAGCCGTGTACTAACTGCTCAGACGGTGGTAATTTACACCAGGTTTTAAAATAATTTAGCAAGAGAACGCACAGTATAGTGGCCAATTAAAGGCCTAGATATTGTATATTTCAAGGTACACAGCCGTGTACTAACTGCTCAGACGGTGGGTATTTACACCAGGTTTTAAAATAATTATAGCAAGAGAACGCACAGTACAGTGGCCAATTAAAAGGCCTAGATATTGTATATTTCAAGGTACACAGCGTGTACTAACTGCTCAGACGGTGGGTATTTACACCAGGTATTTAAATAATTTAGCAAGAGAACGCACAGTAACAGTGGCCAATTAAAAAGGCCTAGATATTGTATATTTCAAGTACACAGCCGTGTAACTAACGTGTACAGACGGTGGGTATTTACACCAGGTATGTGAAAAATTTAGCAAGAGAACGCACAGTACAGTGGCCAATTAAAAAGGCCTAGATATTGTATATTTCAAGGTACACAGCCGTGTACTAACTGTACAGATTGTGGGTATTTACACCTGGTATACAAAAGGGTATTGCAGGCACACAGAACCCAGAACACTAGAGCCAAATAAACTGTATTTAAAAAAATAAAATAAAATCACAGCCGTATACTGCCAGATCAGATGGTGCATATACACACTAGTTATATAACAGGGTTTTTCAGCCAAAAAGAACGCTGAACAGTAGTGCCAAATATAGTTTGGTATGTAGCAGAGCACCTAATACACCACTAATGCCTCTCTCTGTCCCTACTCCAGCAGCTATCCCTGAATACGGCAGCCGTTCTCTGTAAAGTGTATCTTGTAGTAAAGCTATCACTGTAGTGCACTATAGTAGCCCTGATAAGGGCTTTTAATCACGCTCCTGCCTGTCCAACTGCTAAAACCTGTCTGTCCCTTCTCCAGCCTCTGTCCCTGACTAAGTTCACGCAGCATATGCGTACGAGCAGGAAGAGCTGAGTTTTTAATATTCGAGGTCACATGGTTTTTCCAGCCAATCCATGTAGACGCTGTTTTCGCGCTGCCAGCGTGCTCAGCGTGCCTGTCATACCCCCCTCCATGTTGATTGGTGGAAAAGAGCGCCAGGGAAGGTGGGAGGGGAAACGAATTCTAAGTGCGCCATCGCCGTTATACTCGATTGAAATCGAGTATGCCGAATAGCGTAGTATTCGATCGAATACCGGCTCGATCGAACACTACTCGCTCATCTCTATTAAGTATATAATTCCACATGTGTTAATTCATAGTTCTGATGCCTTCATGTGAATCTACCAATTTTCATGGTCATGAAAATACAGAAAACTCTTTGAATGAGAAGGTGTGTCCAAACTTTTGGTCTGTACTGTAACACCACAGCACTCAGCATATCACATGCCTAGAGTTTATTTTACATCTTGGGAAAGAACAAGTGGGCGGCATTAAATTCCTGATCATACACTAAGTTTATATCACAACTTAAATAACAAAAAAAAAAAAAGAAGAAATCCTTAGGTCTACATTTAAAAATTGAAAGCCTTTTACTTTGATCCTGAAATAGGATCACTTCAAATTAGAAGTGGAAAATACTGAGAGACTCTGCTGATAATATTTCTTGTTCTGTTTTCTATCATGAGCAGCGCTTTCATCGATTTAATAGCCAAACACATAAATGTTTTAACATTCAAACCTGGTGTGATGGATATTGTTGTATTTGTTGAGTTGAGTACATGCTCAATTCTCTGTCTGCTTAAATAGCCATGTTGGGGGGGGGGGATTTTATCTTTTCCCTTGTGCCTGAAAAGTGGCGTTAAAGAGTTGCAAAGTACGTCTGACTATTTTTTTAAAAAAAGTTGTATCTCCCAATTTCTATGCCACCTTCATCACGTTTCTTAAAGGAGGCATGGCAAGGGGGCGTAGTCAGCAACTGCAACAAATTTATCTTTATTTATGCACTAATGAAGCCAGAAATCTATAGCAGCTCAGCACTAACGTAGATTTCTGTTTTTGCACATGGTCTGCAGGAGGATGTGTCTAATTTATGACAAGGTCTGCACTATGTCATAAATTAGGTGTATCCTCCAACAGCGCAGGGGCTATTAAGACTGGTGCAGGAAGTGGATATTTTCTAAATTATCCTGTATTTCCAGGTCTGTTATAATGACACAGCAAAATGATTATTAAAAAAGTTTTTCATCTGTATACACATTTTTCAGATATTGCAGGCTGTGATGCTTCAGGTTACCTGGCAACTATTTGGCTCCCTATCTGGATGACCATCATCTGATCACAGTTAAATAACACGTATACTGATGCAATCAAATTAAGATCTATCTCAAAAATAAGTTTCTCGTCATACCTTATGATGAGAATACATACCTTATGGGAATAAAAGTTTAAGGAACAAGAAAAAACCAATGTGGATAAATAGAACTGTAAAAAAAAGCAATACATGACAAACAGAGAGTATTTAAATCACTAAAACAGGAGGGTGGCGAGGAATCATTGAAAAACTATAAGGAAAAAAATAGAATATGTAAAAGACAAATAAAAGCAGCCAAACTAGAGACTCAGAGATTAATTGTCATAGAGAGTAAAACTAACCCTAAAATGTTCTTTAATTATATAAATGGTAAAAAGTATAAACCTGAAAGTGTCGGCCCCTTACAGAGTAATGAGGCGGGAGTTGCAGAGAGCGATGAGGAGAAAGCAAAGCTACTAAATATCTTTTTCTCTACTGTATTCACTGAGGAAAATAAGCTGTCAGATGAAATGCAGAATATAAAAGTAAATTCCCCTTTGAAAGTGCCCTGTCTGAAACAGGAAGAAGTACAGCGACTTCTTAAAAAGATTAAAATAGACAAATCGCCAGGACTGGATAGCATACACCCACGTATCCTAAGAGAATTAAGTAATGTCATCGCCAGACCCTTATTTCTGATATTTAAGGACTCTATACTGACAGGGAGGGTCCCACAGGATTGGCGCATAGCAAATGTGGTGCCAATATTCAAAAAGGGTCCAAAAACAGAGCCCGGGAACTATAGGCCGGTAAGTTTTACATCTGTCGTGGGTAAACTGTTTGAGGGTTTTCTAAGAGATGCTATCTTGGAGTAACTCAATGAAAATAAGCAAATAACTCCATATCAGCATGGCTTCATGAGGGATCGGTCATGTTAAACCAATTTAATCAGTTTCTATGAGGAGGTAAGTTCTAGACTTGACCGCGGTGAATCAATAGATGTCGTATATCTGGACTTCTCCAAAGCATTTGACATGGTACCACATAAAAGGTTAGTATATAAAATGAGAATGCTTGGACTGGGAGAAAATGTCTGTATATGGGTAAGTAACTGGCTCAGTGATAGAAAACAGAAGGTGGTTATTAACAGTACATACTCAGATTGGGTCACTGTCACTAGTGGGGTACCACAGGGGTCATTATTGGGCCCTATTCTCTTCAATATATTTATTAATGATCTTGTAGAAGGCTTGCACAGTAAAATATAAATTTTTGTAGATGACACTAAACTGTGTAAAGTAATTAACACAGAAGAGGACAGTACACTGCTACAGATGGATCTGGAGGCTTGGGCAGAGAAGTGGCAGATGAGGTTTAACACTGACAAATGTAAGGTTATGCACGGGGCGTACATAGAAATCATTGGGCCCCATAGCAAGAATCTGAATGGGGCCCCTAATCCCGCCCACTACCCCAGCCCATCCCACATGCTACCATTGCTCCTCCCATGCCACACCCCCATTTGCCAATAAAGAAATGTATACATGAGCTACTGATTTATTTATTTATTTATTTAAATTAAGGAGACGTTAACTGAATAGGGGCAGCCACAAGGATGGATTATACTGTATATTATACAGCATGGTGTGCGGATTAAACTGTATACTATACAGCATGGTGTACGGATTATCTCTTATTAATATAAAAATGAGTTTCTGTCTGTCTGTCTGTTCTCTATGCGCGACCAAACTACTGGACCGATTTTCACCAAATTCGGCACACAGGTACATCAGGTGTCCGGGAAGGTTTTAGACCAGGTCTCATCTCTCTAGGACATACTGTTCCTGAGATATTCCCAAAATATGATCTCCATTAGCCAACATTACAACTGGGAACTTTGGTTTTAAACTCCAACTGCCATTCTCTGCAAAGGCACACACAGGGGGGGCAGGTTTCCATAACAACCAGGTAATTATCAGCAGCTGAGGATCTCATCCATTTCTATTTACTGACACTGTTAAAGGTATTCCGGTTACCATAAATATAACTTATGTGTTTTTCTATTACTACAGTTCAGTAGTAATAAAATATGTTTTCCCCCACTGCTGCCTATTGCGTGGGCTCATAAATAAGCATGGTATCGACCTTTAATTCAGGCCACCCTAAAAGAAGTACTTAAAACCCCCGCCCCAGGTCTCCCTAAGCCACACCCCTCTGTCAGGGCCACACCCCCTTTCACTCCGCAGCCAACAAAGATTGAAAAAATAAAGGTAAAAATCAACTTCTGTCAGCTGCAGGGATGGGTGGAAGGTTGACTTTCTTTCTGCAACAACACACACAAACATTAAATAAAATAGATTAAATACACCCATGCGAAGCGTCTTGCTAATCCACGCCCCCGACTCTGTCAGGTCACGCCCCCTCCCACTCCGCAGCCAATGGGAATTTAAAAAATTAAGGTAAAAATAAACTTCTGTTTGCTGCAGGGGTGGGAGGGTGAATTTCTCTCTGCAACGACACACAAAAATTTTAGATGAAATAGACTAATTATAGACTACAACTGTTCGAAGCCTTTTGCTAAGCCACGCCCCGTCTCTGTCAGGCCACGCCCCCTCTCACTCCGCAGCTATTCTGCAACGACACACAGAAACATTAAATGAAATAGATTAAATGCACCTATGCGAAGCTCTTTGCTAAGCCACGCCCCGACTCTGTAAGGCCACGCCCCCTTCCACTCCGCAGCCAACAGGGATTGAAAAAATAAAGGTAAAAATCAACTTCTGTCAGCTGCAGGGATGGGTGGGAGGTTGATTTTCTTTCTGCAACGACACACAGAAACATTAAATGAAATATATTAAATACACCCATGTGAAGCGTCTTGCTAATCCACGCCCCCGACTCTGTCAGGTTACGCCCCCTCCCACTCCGCAGCCAACGGGGATTGAAAAAATAAAGGTAAAAATAAACTTCTGTTTGCTGCAGGGGTGGGAGGGTGAATTTCTCTCTGAAACGACACCACAAACTTTTAGATAAAATAGACTAATTATAGACTACAACTGTTCGAATCGTCTTGCTAAGTCACGCCCCCAACTCTGTCAGACCACGCCCCCTCCCACTCTGCAGCCATTCTGCAACGACACACAGAAACATTAAATAAAATAGATTAAATCACCTATGCGAAGCGCTTTGCTAAAGCCACACCCCAACTCTGTCAGGTCATGCCCCCTCCCACTCCGCAGCCAACAGGGATTGAAAGAATGAAGGGAAAAATAAACTTCTGTCAGCTGCAGGGGTGGGAGGGTGAATTTCTCTCTGCAATGACACACAAAATTTTAGATGAAATAGACTAATTTCAGACTACAACCGTTCGAAGCATCTTGATAATCCACACCCCCCAACTCTGCCAGGCCACGCCCCCTCACACTCCGCAGGCAACGGGGATTGAAAAAAATCAGCTGCAGGGGTGGGAGGGTGAATTTCTCTCTGCAACGACACACGAAAATCGTAGATGAAATTGACTAATTTTAGACTACGACCATTCAGTACTAATAAAAGATGTTTTTTTCCACTTGCTACCCATTGCGGGTCCCCATAAATTACCATGTCATCGACCTGTAATTAATGCCACTCTGACCCCCGCCCCAGATCTCGGGAAACCACGCTCCGACTCTGTCAGGCCACGCCCCCTCCCACGCCGCAGCCAACGGGGATTGAAAAAATAAAGGTAAAAATAAACTTCTGTTTGCTGCAGGGGTGGGAGGGTGAATTTCTCTCTGAAAACGACACACAAAACTTTTAGATAAAATAGACTAATTATAGACTACAACTGTTCGAATCGTCTTGCTAAGTCACGCCCCCCAACTCTGTCAGACCACGCCCCCTCCCACTCTGCAGCCATTCTGCAACGACACACAGAAACATTAAATAAAATAGATTAAATCACCTATGCGAAGCGCTTTGCTAAGCCACACCCCCAACTCTGTCAGGTCATGCCCCCTCCCACTCCGCAGCCAACAGGGATTGAAAGAATGAAGGGAAAAATAAACTTCTGTCAGCTGCAGGGGTGGGAGGGTGAATTTCTCTCTGCAATGACACACAAAATTTTAGATGAAATAGACTAATTTCAGACTACAACCGTTCGAAGCATCTTGATAATCCACACCCCCACTCTGCCAGGCCACGCCCCCTCACACTCCGCAGGCAACGGGGATTGAAAAAAAATCAGCTGCAGGGGTGGGAGGGTGAATTTCCTCTCTGCAACAACACACGAAAATCGTAGATGAAATTTGACTAATTTTAGACTACGACCATTCAGTACTAATAAAGATGTTTTTTTCCACTTGCTACCCATTGCGGGTCCCCATAAATTACCATGTCATCGACCTGTAATTAATGCCACTCTGACCCCCGCCCCAGATCTCGGGAAACCACGCTCCGACTCTGTCAGGCCACGCCCCCTCCCACGCCGCAGCCAACGGGGATTGAAAAAATAAAGGTAAAAATAAACTTCTGTTTGCTGCAGGGGTGGGAGGGTGAATTTCTCTCTGAAACGACACACAAAACTTTTAGATAAAATAGACTAATTATAGACTACAACTGTTCGAATCGTCTTGCTAAGTCACGCCCCCAACTCTGTCAGACCACGCCCCCTCCCACTCTGCAGCCATTCTGCAACGACACACAGAAACATTAAATAAAATAGATTAAATCACCTATGCGAAGCGCTTTGCTAAGCCACACCCCCAACTCTGTCAGGTCATGCCCCCTCCCACTCCGCAGCCAACAGGGATTGAAAGAATGAAGGGAAAAATAAACTTCTGTCAGCTGCAGGGGTGGGAGGGTGAATTTCTCTCTGCAATGACACACAAAAATTTTAGATGAAATAGACTAATTTCAGACTACAACCGTTCGAAGCATCTTGATAATCCACACCCCCAACTCTGCCAGGCCACGCCCCCTCACACTCCGCAGGCAACGGGGATTGAAAAAAATCAGCTGCAGGGGTGGGAGGGTGAATTTCTCTCTGCAACGACACACGAAAATCGTAGATGAAATTGACTAATTTTAGACTACGACCATTCAGTACTAATAAAAGATGTTTTTTTCCACTGCTACCATTGCGGGTCCCCATAAATTACCATGTCATCGACCTGTAATTAATGCCACTCTGACCCCCGCCCCAGATCTCGGGAAACCACGCTCCGACTCTGTCAGGCCACGCCCCCTCCCACGCCGCAGCCAACGGGGATTGAAAAAATGAAGGTAAAAATCAACTTCTGTCAGCTGCAGGGGTGGGAGGGAAGTTGGATTTCTTTCTGCAACAACATACAGAAACATTAAATGAAATAGATTAAATATACCCGTGCAAAGCAATGTTTTCTTACGCTGTTACCCATGGCGTGTCCTCATAAATTACCATGGCATCGACCTGTAATTCTGGCCACCATCAAAAGAAGGACTTAAAAACCCCGCCCCAGGTCTTGCAACGTCACGCCCCCGACTCAGTCAGGCCATGACCCCTCCCACTCCGCAGCCAATGGAGATTGAACAATTGAAGGTAAAAATCAACATCTGTCAGCTGCAGGGATGGGAGGGAGGATGACTTTCTCTCTGCAACGACACACAGAAACATTAAATGAAATAGATTAAATATACCCGCGCAAAGCAATGTTTTCTTCCACTGCTACCCATTGTGTTTCCTCAAATTACCATGGCATTAACCTATAATTCAGGCAACCCTGAAATGAAGGACTTACCCCCCCCCGTGTCCCATTAAACCACGCCCCCTCCCACTCCGCAGCCAATAGGGATTGAAAAAATGAAGGTAAAAATCAATTTCTGTCAGCTGCATTGACTTTCTCTCTGCAACGACACACAGAAACATTAAATAAATAGATGAAATATACCCAGGCGAAGCCGGGTCTTTCTGCTAGTACTGTATATTATACAGCATGGTGTACGGATTATACTGTATATTATACAGCATGGTGTACGGATTATACTGTATACTATACAGCATGGTGTAGGGATTATACTGTATACTATACAGCATGGTGTAGGGATTATACTGTATACTATACAGCATGGTGTAGGGATTATACTGTATACTATACAGCATTGTGTATGGATTATACTGTGTATTATACAGCATGGTGTACGGATTATACTGTGTATTATAAAGCATGGTGTACGGATTATACTGTGTATTATACAGCATGGTGTAGGGATTATACTGTATACTATACAGCATGGTGTAGGGATTATACTGTATACTATACAGCATGGTGTACGGATTATACTGTATACTATACAGCATGGTGTACGAATTATACTGTGTATTAAGCAGCATGGTGTAGGGATTATACTATGTATTATACAACATGGTGTACGGATTATACTGTATACTATACAGCATGGTGTACGGATTATACTGTATACTATACAGCATGGTGTACGGATTATACTGTATACTATACAGCATGGTGTACGGATTATACTGTATACTATACAGCATGGTGTAGGGATTATACTGTATACTATACAGCATGGTGTACGGATTATACTGTGTATTATACAGCATGGTGTACGGATTATTGGGCCCCAATGTGTATTATACAGTATGGTGTATGGATTATACTGTATATTATACAGTATGGTGTATGGATTATACTGTACATTGTATAGCATGTTACAGGGATTATAATATATACTGTACAACAAATGCATGGCGGTTACACCATGCCGGACAATATAACCCCTGCGCCATGCTGTACAATATACAGTACGTACAGTGTATGCATATACCCACACACAAACATACACACACATACTTACACACACATACATACACACACACACATACATACATACATGAAACACATAAAAACTTACAGTTACTTGTCCCTTGTCCTGACGCCACTCTGGAGGGGGCTGGGCCTTGGTCTTCTTCTTTCCCCTCTACACGGTGTGTACAGTGTTTCACTGTACGGCGGCGACCTCAGGAAGCGCACGGCGTCATAGTAACCAATGACGCCATGCGCTCCCGTCCTCTGGGGCAGCACAGGCCGGACTTTCACGGCCCGTATACAGCCGTGAAACACAGTCGTCTGAATGGGGCCTTATTTAGTTTATAAAAAGTTGAGTTTTTCCACCCTTTCCAAATGTTAAAGAATTTTTCAAGATTACCAGTACTCCTCGCATGCATTTCCTCAAGTTATAATTTCAAGATATAATATAAGTTCCTTCAAGTTATAATTCATATTTACCTTATTTATTATAAGAGATATCTCCGGAATTTGATACAACTTCCACTTACTGGCAATGGTTTGAATTGAAGCGGTAAGGATATGATGTACTATTGTTCTATAGGTAGTAACAGACAAAGCTCCGGAGATAGCAGGATATGCAATCCCAATGGTATTAGAATTTTGTTGCGAACATCTGTCCAGAAACGGGTTATTAATGGACAATCCCAAAAAATGTGGAGTAAATTACCTATTCTCCCACATTTTCTCCAACATACGTTAGAGGAGTCCGGAAATATTTTCGCCATTTCTGCAACCACGGACAAGAAAAGCCATTTCTATTATAGAGCCGGCCATGTGCAGTCCGCAAAATGCGGAACGCACATGGCCGGTGTCCGTGTTCTGCAGATCCCCAATTTGCGGATCCGCAATCCGCAATGACATATGGACATCTGAATGAAGCCTTAGGCCACTTTCACATTAGCGGCAGCACGGATCCGGCGGGTGAAGAGTGCCGCTGGATCCGTGCTGCTGCAGGTACACGTGAGGAGCACACGTGTCACATACACATACACACACACATAGACATACAGTACACACAGACATACACATACACAGACATACTTACATGCTCCCAGTAGCTCCGCACAGCACAGGAGGAGGAGGACGGTGCACACATAGGAAGATTCCCCACAGCGCCCTCTGCTGGAGGGAGAATCTTCCTATGTGTGCGCAGTCCTCCTCCTTCTCCTCCTGTGATGTGCGGAGCTGCTGGGAGCATGTAAGTATGTCTGTGTATGTGTATGTCTGTGTGTATGTGTCTGTCATGTGTGGTGTGCTGTGGACGGATCCGTCATGAACTCCATTGAAAGTCAATGGAGGATGGATCCGTTTACTGAGTGTGTCACACCAAATGGATCCGTCCCCATTGACTTCTATTGATTGTCATTCCGGATCCGTCTTGGTGCGGATAAACAGGACAGAGGGCAAACCGCAGCATGTTGTGGTTTGTTCTCCGGTCTGAAGTCTGAACGGAATGCTTTCAGGAGCATTCCGTTGTCTTTAGTTCAGTTTTGTCCCCATTGACAATGAATGGGGGCAAAACTGAAGCGTTTTATTCCGGTATTGAGCCCCTATGACGGAACTCAATACCGGAATTTCAAAACGCAAGTGTGAAAGTAGCCTAAGACTGAACTTTATCTCCAGGTCCTTTCAGGATACAGTAACAATAGGAGATGGAAACAATCTTTACCATGTAACATAATCACAATGGAAGATAAAACGGTCTGGATTTGTAGACTAGAAGGTGAAATTCAGCATACTAAAATGAGTCTGCAAATCTGAACTGATGAGAATGAGCACAATTACCCAAGTGCAATTCACTTTAAGCTAATTACAGAGTCTAAAATGGACTGCAACACAACAATATAAAACACATTCAAATAAGACCAAAGACACATAAGATTACAATTTACATTGCATTATTGACATGAGTTCATTAAAAATACACAATAGCAACATAGTTATTACTAAAGTTTACTGAAGCAAAATAAAGTAGTGTAGCATTAATAAGAACTTTCACACAGTATTTCTAAAGATGTCTAATTGTACAAATATACAATAAAGTGCTGGTACAATACAGCTAAAACAGGAACCACCCAGGTCAAAAAGTCAGACCAAGCATGTATAGTCCGGGAGAGTATGTAAAATTCATGTGACATAGGAAATATCAAGCAGATGAATGATAATGCAGCATCTCTAGGTCACAAGCAATACGTGATCCCATGGATAGAAGTAGAGATGAGCGAACCTGCTCGTAACGAGCGGTTCAATGCTCCCGGATCCCCTGCGCTCCCCTGCCCTCAGCCATCCGATTCCATCCTCACCCGACTGTAAGTCAATGGGGACGGATCCGTTTGGTGTCACACACTAGTCACATACCAGTGTTTGACACCAAACGGATCCATCCCCATTGGCTTACAGTCGGGTGAGGACGGATCCAGATGGCTGCGGGCAGGGGAGCGCAGGGGATCCGAGCATTGAACCGCTCATTACGAGCAGGTTCGCTCATCTCTAGATAGAAGTAATAAAGGCCCCCCGATCAATGTGGCATTCCTGAGGGAATAGAGCAACCACCCCACGCGTATCGCCGGCAAGTCCGGGTGGTTCCTGTTTTAGTGCTTGCTGTATTGTAC
Organism: Rhinella marina; assembly: GCA_900303285.1. Taxonomy (NCBI): domain Eukaryota; kingdom Metazoa; phylum Chordata; class Amphibia; order Anura; family Bufonidae; genus Rhinella; species Rhinella marina. The sequence continues at coordinate 18,444 of ONZH01017233.1, read as the reverse complement.
CAGCACTTGATTATTGTATACAATTTTTAATCTATGTGTGTGTTGTTTGTCCAATAAACATTTCTTTATTCATTTTATATTGTGATGTGCATTGTATGATTTGTTTGCTTTGGCCTTCTGGGCCACATTTTGTTGTGCTATTTGTTTTTTAACCATCTTTGCACTCCGCAGTTTGTGTGCCCCCTTGTGTCTTTTTAATTTTACTAATATGACTTCCAGGTAGAGATGAGCGAATCATTCAAAATTTGCTTCGCCGAATAGTCACCAAATTTCTGACAAGATTCGTATTTAAACACATTTCGTCAAATCTACGTAAAAAATACACTGTTTTTGAGAAACCCTTTGGATAAGGGGGCTCTCAAATAACCTGAGAAGAAGGTAAAAAGGAAAATAGGCACGCTTAGGTGCAACTGGGACCTTTCTGCAGAATGGGGGGAGTCCTAACTGACAGCCATGTCCAATCCAGCTGGGTGAGAGTCAAACGGAGCAATACCTGCCAATGGGGCTCCCAAAAAACCTTAGATGGGGATAAAAAGGAAAATAGGCGCACTTCGGCACAACAGGGAAATTTCTGGAGCTTTTCAACCTTTTGCCACATTTCAGGCTTCAAACAAAAAGATATAACATTTTAAATTTTTGGTGAAAAATCAACAACAAGTGGGTCACAATTGTGAAGTGGAACGAAATTTATTGGATCATTTAAACTTTTTTTGTAATAATAAAAATGAAAAGTGGGGCGTGCAAAATTATTCAGCCCATTTACTTTCAGTTCAGAAAACTCACTCCAGAAGTTCATTGAGGATCTCTGAATGATCCAATGTTGTCCTAAATGACTGATGAAGATAAATAGAATCCACCTGTGTGTAATCAAGTCTCCGTATAAATGCACCTGCTCTGTGATAGTCTCAGGGTTCTGTTTAATGCACAGAGAGCATCATGAAGACCAAGGAACTAAAGGTGAAAGGTGGGGCGTGGCAAAAGATTGAAAAGTTCCAGGGGGCCGAATACTTTCGCAAGGCACTGTATGTCATAAGTGCCTAAGATGGTAGTACCACCTTAAAGATCGAGCATAAAATGTTATTGCTTCAAGCTATTGTCTGTCAGCTTTTACCCATACATGAAGCTTGTTTCCTTGAACTCCATCTAGGAGTGTAGAGGTGGAATCCGCATCTGTCAGACATTTATGACATATTCTGTGAAGAAGCCATAAATGTCTAAAATATTGGGAATATTGTGGCGTTATAGAAACATGAACCAACTTTCGAACCTTTTAAGGTTGTAAAAAAAATCATTTTTCCAAATTTGCAGAGCTATTTGAATGTTTATAATGGGAGATTTATGTCATTATAGTTTATAGGGAAAATTAACTGCAAGTTAAAAAGCAAAATAAACAAGCTGATTTAAATGGCAAAGAGCAGACACACATAAAACATTAAAATAAGGCACCTGAAGTAACTGCGTATCATTCACGGGTCTTTATTTCATAACCAATGATGATATTTCAATTTGCAAAACATTTGTAATTGAGTTTGTCCTTCCTTTGCGCAATATGTCATTGTTTTCACACTATAGGACTTTTGAGGGTCACTTCAAAAGCATTTAATTTTTCCACTACATTAATCCCAACATTTCATGTGTAGTAATAAATCTCACTGTGATATTTAAATAGCACTATAGTTGTTGAATTGCCTAATTTTCATTATTCCTGTCATAAGATAAAACAGTAAAAGTTAAAAATTTTAAAAAAAATGCAATTTAAAATAGCATTACATGCCATAATACACAATGTAAAGTAATTCACAGTTATCTCACTTCTAGAGTATTAATGACTTTCTAGACGTAATGCTTTTATCTGAGCTTGATGTTTTCATCTCTATAGAGAGTTTAAAGGGAAAATGAATGAAACATTACCAAAAGAGAAAAACATTATGCAGTACAGCTGATGTAAGTGACAAATAGAAAACACAATTGTTTTAATTATTACAGGGACGAAAACTTTAATTATTTTTTAGTTAAAGGGGTTGGCCACCATAAGTATCAAAAATCCAAAGTTCCCCCAGACAATAGCCAACACTATGAAGTATTTCTCAGGTGACATGTACTGGCTGTACGTCATTTATCTAACCTGTTCACCATGACACACTTCCCTGGAGGAGCTCCCTCAGACAGGCTGTGTGGGAGGAGCAGCTGCAAAGGGAAAGTAACAATCCCAGCATGCACTGCAGCAAGCATGTCTAGAGGAGCAGTCACATGACCTCCCCACCCACCTGTGTTCCCATAAGGTCCTTTTACACGGAAAGATAAATCGTATTAGCGATCGTAGATGAACTGTATGCAGTGGTGGGGGGGTCACACATCAGTATATACAGTGTATGGTGGTGGTGGTGGTGTCAACTATTACTGTATACAGGGGGTCACACATCACTATATACAGTATAAAGTGGTGATCACATATCACTGTATTGTGGGCATCATGTATCACTATATACAGTGTGCAGGAAGGAGAGGGTGCATATTTACAGATGACATCAGTGACTGCTGCTATCACTGACCTCAGCCATACTGACAGCTCAGAAGGGGTTAAAGCTCCTGACCTGTTGGTCTGGCTGGAATAAACATGTCTGTGATAAGATCACATTGCAGAGTGGTCATAGATAGGACAGACACTAGGATTGCTCACACTTTGCTGTCCACAGCACCTTCCTGGCTCTGCTACATCACTGCAGTCAGTGAGGTCCATCACAGATTCTCCTCAGTCTCTCTTCCTCTTGCAAAGTTTCTTTATTTCAGCTTCTAACATGTTTCTCTGCTAAGCCCCTTCAGCCCTGTATAGTCAGGACTGCAGTCACAGCAGAAGGAAACTTCTCTGACACAAGCAGGGTGCCTTTAGGACCCAGGAGCAGCACACTCCTTCCATGGACTAGTGCACATGCAGGCATTGACAAGCCAGGCAGCTATGAGAGCAGCACAGAGGGGGCATGGCTGCCAATAGCATGGGAACCAGGCAGATCTGCTGTAGAAGATATATTAGGAAGTTTATTGTCTCCCTGCTTTCTTTAGAGTTTTAATAAGTGCTAACAAAGTGGCCAACCCCTTTAAGGGGGATTTCTAGAAGTAAAATATTGATGTCTCGTTCATCGGTCACAAGACCTATGTACAGCTCAGTCCCATTCAAGTGAATAGACCTTGGCTGCGATACAAAGCACAGTCGCTATACAATGTATCGAACTGTGCATGATATGCTTTGAGGAGGGTGCAATGCTCATCAGAGAGCTGCAACCTTTTCAAACAACAGGAGAGCGGTGGTGATGGTGTTGGATCCCACAGATTTGTCATTGATAATCTATTCTGAGGATAGGTCATCAAAAATTGTACTCCCTGAAATATTATACTCCTAAAAACACTTTAACCTTCTTAAGACAGTAGACACTTTTCAGAAGGCCACCTTTTAAGAACTCCCCCTTCCTTTTAGATGTTTTTTTTTGGCCAAATGTCTGAACAATGTCAGCAGATGGTCACTGAAATGTTAAGGTAGGCAGTGTGTGGGAAACTGAATAGGATGTCCACGGATGTCCATGGGATCCAGGAATGAGAGGAGGAGCCATGTTTGGGAATGTTTTTTCTAAGAGGTGGAGCTATTCTGAGGACCAAGAATGAAAGGGAAGCAATGCTGGGGACAAGGAAAAATAGGGGTGCCATGTCCTGGTATGAAGACTTCTAGAGGCCCCATTCTTGGAGACAAGAATTAGAGGGGTGCTTTTTTGAGTACTTGGAATAAAGGAGAATCTGTTCTGGGGACCAAGAGAGGGACCATGCTGGAGACCAGGATTTAGAGGAGTGTCATGCTGGGGACTAGAAATAGATGGATGCCATACTGGAGACTAAAGATGAGAGGACCATCATGGAATGGAAAGGGAGGATCACAAATGGTGGCCAACAATGTGGTTTGAATAGTAGTCAAGAATGGGGCCCACTTTTGTTGGCTGGGGTGACTTGTGTACAGTATCATGGCTGTTTTATTAGTCTTGGTCTGGTTCTATGATATGCATAAAATACATTATGTTGGGTTTGTTCATCACTATTTGTATTAATTTGTGTGCTGTACATATTTGCTGACTTTATTAGACATTTCATTCTCAACTTTTTTCTGTTACTGGATGTTGTACTTTTGTTATGAACTTGGTTCTGGTCTGTACATGTATTTGCTATGAGCTTGGTTTTAGGGATGCATACATGTACCAACCTGTATAGTCATATTGTTAGTTATATTGGTGCCTGTGTAGTGGTAGTGTACTCTCGTTTCTGACTAAAAAGACAATTCTTAGCCCTGACTAAGTGTTTAGGTCTTCGTCTGTTCCACTTTTATTTTTCATCCTGTTTTTATTGTGTGGTATGCATACTTAAGGTACGTAGTGGCAAAGGGATATGAACAAATTAACTGAGCTATTTTACTCCTCCCCGATAGGTTACAATTCTGGATTTTCCATTGGCGAGATAATAACTGATGGTTTTAACCATTTATAGAAACACAGACTCTACCATCTGTTGGCTACTACGTGTTTAACGTGTTTTACCTACTGTGTGCATAAAACATCCATCATAGAAAGGTGAATCACAAAAGAACAGTAAATGGACTACTAGAGGGCAAACAGAAATCTGTAGAAATCCATACGTAGATTCTATACCATTTGTTTGTGATCAACAGAAATTGAATATTAATTAAATATATTCAAAATAAACTGTGTCAACCAACTTTTCAAAAAGAGAGTTTGACAGTAACTCCACTGACCAGATATGCTACGAATGATAGATAGATAGATAGATAGACAGATAGACAGATACATTTTGCACAAGCTAATTTCATAACTTGATATTTGTGAAATTTTAAAACCATTGGTTTTATTTTTTTTTTATGAGCAATGATCCAAGCAATATATGACTTGAAATCTAAACACGCAAGAATGTCAAGAGAGCACCTGGCTCTCTTCATTTCCTGCACACTTTAGACTGCTTCCAGCTCACAGGAATCACAACTGATTTTTATTGCACTTTGCTAGATATTCTCAAAACAGCCGGAGTCTAATTACGCGTAGATGAAAGTATATAGCATTGAATTTTATTATGTGAACTTAAAACATGGAGGTATAAGAAAGCTTCCCTTATTATTTGGCACAATTTAAAGGAAATGTCCACAATATATTTCCCAGACGATAGCAAAACTTAGAAGCTCATCCACCCTTATCTGTCTTACAGAAGATGCATGTGACCAGAGATAGTACCTATTTTCTATCATGTGCTTTGATTTCTCATGTGCTCAGAGATGTCAGTTAAAAGCAGTTGGTAGCTACTTTTGCTGTACAGTTGATAGCACAGAAAGGAAGATACTGTGATCTTTGCTGCTCCCCTTTGTTAATAGTATAGTTAAATATTTTTATTGCAGTCAGATTATACAATGAATAGCCAAGAGTTCAGATTAGCATAAGCAATGTACAAGAAATATGCATCGTTTGGCAGATACAGCAGTGTGGAATCAAAACAGAAATATTAAGGGGACACAAAGGATCAATGAGGTAACCAAAGGGAAGGTTCAGCAGAGCCAAGTAAGGGGTTGTTCACATATCAGTTATTTGATCAGTTATTTCCATCAGTTATTGTGAGCTAAAGCCAGGTGCGGGTCAAAAACACCAAACAGGTGCAGATCTTTTCATTATACCTGATCTCTGTTTAGTGTCCACTCCTGGTTTTGGCTGACAATAACTGATGGAAATAACTGATCAAATAACTGATATGTGAACACCCCCTTACTAGCGATGGAAGAGAGTCCCATTAGTTATTGTGGAACAGCATAGTCCAGTTACTCACTGTGAAGTAACAAAGTCCAGTTGGTTACTGTTCAACTTTGTAGCTTAATGGGACAACCCCTTTAAAGGGATGAGGTAAACCCCAGGATAATCTGCCAGTGTGCATTTTTCCTTCTACCCATATAATTTATTCCTGGACCTGACCCTGACTTCTATTGACAAAAAATATCAGGATAAAATGCTTCCATATTTTATAAAGTATCAGACTCTCTTTCCTCTGGCTGCTACAAATCATATGGCCAGTAGCAGTACTGCATCCATTTCCATAGCAAAGGAACTGGGAAAGCAGTAGCAGGCATTGTATTATTAAGCAGAAATGTAAACTTCTCTGAAGTTTTAGTTGACTTTGATGTTTTGTTCCATTTTATGTTTTTCAGAAGCTCTCCTGTGAAACAATTTATTGAAAGTTTTTTCATCCGTAGTAATGAAGTTTTAAAATTGTTAAATATCTTGAGATTTATGATGATGACTCTGTCTCGTTATTTTTATCAATGAGAAGATGCAATTAGGAAATTAATAGAATCTTTTATCAATGTAAATTGTGGAATGCATATGGTATTAACTATTAAACACTGCATTGTATGTTATTTCAGTTGAAGATGCAGTTTTTGATATTTAGATTTTACCTTCATGTTTTTTTGGTTTTGAATAACTATGGCAGAGCAATCCAAACTTAATGAGTCTTTCAACTAGAAGAACATCTGCTAGTATATTTTCTTCTATGCACGCTATATTGTTCTTAGAACAGTTTACAAAGGCTTGCACTCTTACAAAGACTTTCCCATATATGGCAGAGACAGAAACAAAGCAACGCACGAATAAATGAATACATGTTAGTTATCTAATAATCTTTAGGAGAGAAAGAAACCGAAACAGTAGTAATTCATCATTGTGTACAATAACTTTCCTCAAATCACATAAAACAATGAGTTAAAGAACTATTTTCTCAAGATTGTTTAATTTAAATGGTTAATAAATCTAGATTTACACAACATTCACATGACAGTGAAAAATTGCTTTGTGATGGCCGTTCTTTAAACTGCATCACACAACCGTTTTCAGAACCATTTGAAGTCAATGGGGCTATTCACATGGTCGCTTTTGTAATGGCCAGTGAAGTTCGACCCTCAAAAAATAGGACATGTCTTATTTTTGCTAGTTTTCAAGGTAAGATGGTACCTATTGAAATAAATGAGGATATTTTTAATGGCTGTTTAGACAGGATTTCATAAGAGAAAAAGATTTAAAAAAAGAAGTTTATTGGTATCTACTGTATACTTTGGGTGGCCACCCAAAATATAATACAACAAAATGACGGGCGCCAAGGAGGTGGAATATATCGCTTTTGTAAAGAAGTGGAGGTAACATAAGGAAATAAAATAAAGGAAGCAGCACATGCAGTTCTAATGCAGCAAGAGCGCACAAGTGGATATAGGAGAAAGGGTTGACTAATATTGGGGTGACTAGAGAGCTAAAAAAAATCTTGTCAACTCCAATAAACCATAAAAAATTGGACACACAGGCGCCAATCCCAGAAAGGATATAATTAACCGTTACATAAATAGCACAATAAATAAATAAGCCTTAGGTGCAATAAAAAAGAAGAATAGCCAATATTGATATGAAGCATTTAATGTCAAAGAGTAGAAATAGGTGGACAAGGAGCACACTGATGGTAATAATTGATGAATCACTTACAAAATCTGTTAGATTTGAATAATGGATATAAAAATCAATGACACTCACTTTACTGTGGAGAATGTCTGTCAGATAAAACTCAAGACACCTCCAGACAGAGCCTCCCCGGCTGGGTTCACTTGTCCTGCTGCCATCATTTGCAGAAATGATGGCAGCAGGACATCCAGCTTCTGGTCAATATTTAATTTATTCATAAAAAACTCACAGAAGATGGACCAGTATCAAGAGAGCCTCTACAGGTTATTTGGGGTATTACAAGGTGCCCATTCAGTTATTAGCTTTGGTTAAGGCTAGTTTCACACTAGCGGCAGTGGATTCCGGCAGGCTTTTCCGGCGGGTGAACTACGCTCCAGCCCCATTCACTGTAATGGGGGCGGACTGCGGATCCGGCCACAGCACGTCAAACTTGTGGAGAGGCAGCCGGAACAAAAGTACGACATGCCTGCCGGAATCCCCTGCCGCAAATGTGAAAGTACCCTAACTTTTTCTGTACCTCCATCCTAAATGCATAACTGAAGTCCGGTCTGTAAAAAAGCGCACTCACTAGCACAATGGGTACCATAGCAGATTTTTGCTGCTGATATCCAGGTCTATGATTGGCGATAACTCAGTTTGCAGACATTTAATCCCTCAGATACCATGGTCAAATGTGACAATGACCTCTGAGAGCTTAAAACCCAGAAGCACTGCACTTCTGGGCCTGAAAAGGCTCTCTCATGTGGCAATTGGGGGACTCATTCCTTTTTTTGTTAATCCTTGAGCCTGATGGAGACTACACAGGTATATTCCAATGTAGACAACCATAACAATAACCATACACAGCAGTTTATATTCTTTAACCCAATTGAGATTTTGGCTCTCATAGACTGGTCAGGGATATACAGTATGATACCACACATCTCCATGCAATTGAGCCAACTCATAATAACTTCATGTTGAGCTCAATACAGCTGCTGTATGATATTGAGGGACTGTGGATACTAGACCATTGTAGTGGTTGAGCTCTGATCGACCCACCAATGTGATCAGGGATGCATGAGATACATCAACACTGATGCCAAAGTGACAAGATTAATCCCGTTTAACACAATGGTAAATTAAAACTACTTTTATTAGAAAAAAAAAAAGAAAAAAGTGTGTATATTCAGGAGGATAGACCGTCAGTACACTTTAAAACTGCTGTTAATCAATTTTCTAATAAAAGTAAAGTTTTAATTTACAATACAACTCTGTAGACATAACTAAAAAAGTTACAGGGTTCAGAATATGGCGATGAAAAGAAAAACATTGTTTCAAAGTTTTTATATTTTTTCCGCATTATAACACACTTAAAATTATTTACATGTGGTATTGTAATTGTACTGATCCACAGAAGGGCATGAGTCAGTTTTACCTCATAGGAAAAGCCATAAAAACAAAACCCATAAAATTGCATTTACATAAAAAAGCTCAACCTATATGAATTACAGCACAAAATGATATATTATCTAAAATAAATGTTGTCATTTACCAAACCGGTGTAAAGTAGAACTGGCTTAGTTGCCCACAGCAACCAATCAGATTCCACCTTTCATTTTTGACAGCTCCTTTGAAAAAGGTGGAATCTGTTTGGCTGCTATGGGGAACTAAGCCAGTTCTACTTTACACCAGTTTGATAAATTACCTCAAAGTGTTCGTAGACACTGAAATGATTTCCTTTTAGTATCGTTGTAATCATACATAGGTCATCGAAAGATTGTCAGTTATCTTACTTCTTCTAAGACTAAGCCTGAGTTCAATAAGACAGAATGGGCTTACATATATTATTATGTTCCCTGGTGTCCATAGAAATACGTGATCTCCAGTGATCATCATGAAGATTTTACACAACATATGGGAAGGTAACTGAAATAGATATTAATTTAACATAATTAAGAGATAATTAGTGTGGTTTATGTACTGTACGTCTAGATCTCGGTTGTTCCAAATCATTACTATTAATAATTTTACATAGCGTTATATAGTTACTGCTTGTGTAAATCATTAACTTTGAAGTACTCTTTAACACATAATTAATGCTGTCTATTTAAAGGCAAAATTCATCTGTCACCAAAGATTCTTTGCTACCTTCTAAATAGAGATGAGCGAATCTATTTGTCGATTCGTTGATTATTATCGAATCTTGGAAATTTTCAGCTGCGAAGCGAATCCGAATATTAGGTGATTCGCTCCGTTAAGATTTGAAAATGTTCCTAAGGCTTTCTACGCATTCGCTACGTACTTGTCCGATAAATTGTACGCTAATGCTACGTATAAGTTACTGTATACGCTGTTGCGTACGAATTTAAGTAATTAGGGAACTTTTACTGTTAGTTCGTTATTCATGCGCAAAACTCCGGGAAGAAAGCGGTCACCTGACCTAGTGGGCAGGGCTTGCTCTGATTGGCTCAGGCTCGGTAAGCCAGTGACGCATCACTTCTGCTGTGACTGCTGAGACGAGCAGAAGCACTGTGTGTGAAGTTCTGAGACACTGAGACCTGTGTTGTTGAAATTGTGGTGTAATTGTTCAGGGAATCCATATTACACATCAGGGATACTGCAGGGATACTGCAGGGCAAGTGCAGGGCCAGGGCAGGGCCAGTGCAGGGCTAGTAATTAATCATGCAGGGAGAGAGAGACAGGGAGAGAGACAGGGAGAGAGACAGGGAGAGAGACAAAGACAAAGACTAGCTGCAGGGCCACAGAGTGAAGTGAAAAATGTCTGGAATGGATAAGCAAAAGAGGTCCAGTTCCAGCCAGACCTCGCGCTCTAAAAAAAAGGAGAAGGTGGCACAGGGCAGCAGTGCCAAAGGACCTGTAGTCGGAACTTCTACTTGTAGTATTCGCAAAACTTGGCCGTTGTTCCACCGGGCTAACCCACCAAGGCGCAAAATTGTAGTGGAGGAGAAAGTGGATGACATAGTGGAGTGGATGCCACGCTCATCTCAGTCTCAGCCGGATGATCTGCTGTCATCTGCTGATACATTATCCATATGTAGCCAGGGGTCGGACAGGGAGCGTTCCTCCTGCTCCACCATTCCTCTCCAGCAAAGCCCGTCATTTTCGTACGCAATTTGTACGCTCATGCGAACATGTTCAAAGAAGTTGCGTACCTTTTAAAACTGAACGTTCGTTATTAGTGCGCGAATGTTCGCTAAACGCCACATAACGTATATTTTGTACACAGATTCAACAAATATATTTGTTGAATATACGAATCTTATGAAAAGTTCGATGAATGTTTGGCGAATAAAATTTTGAATGATTCGCTCATCTCTACTTCCAAACATGCAACTACAATAGACTTTCTTCCCAAAATTGACTTATGTGAGATATGAGAATATGATATAAAGTACTGCGGAAATATTTTCCCATAATTATATTTACTTATTGACTTGGGATTGTGTGCAACTAATTTCTCAAACCACTTATCATCATGTGGACAAATACTGGTGATGAAAACGTTATTTTCCTTCCCATAGCTTGTTGTGCTATCTCTATATTTCAGACTGTTATCCATTCCCCCTTACTGCTGGGTGCCAGCAGAACCTGGATGGTAAAAATAAAGATAGTAAGTGCTTGTAGAGAACACAGGTTTTACTTGAAGAATGAAATAACATTGAAGACGATAAGAGTTTTAGAAGGATTATAGTAAAAAATAATCCGTTTTTCATCATCCAAAACACAAATAAAATGTATGGAATTTGGGAAATAGATGTGGGATTCATCCTGAGTCACTTTATGAAAACGGAAATAACAAGCTAAAATCCTCACTTTAAAGAGTTACTGTACTTTCACACTATTTCATTTAATAAAGAATGTAAATGTAACAAAGAGCCGACTGTGTGCTCCTTTCCTACAGCACCGCCGGTCTCCCGTGTCTATACAGGAGCGAGGGCACAGCTTGTGTCCTTGACTCCATGACAACAGTGAGGAGGGAGGAGGAGTCAGCCACAGATGCGGCCGGCATCCTTGTTTCCCACGCAACCCAGGGAAAGGGAGAACCCCGCGGCGCATGCTCCACAAGCGCTGTCGGCGTCCTCCGTCCCCTGGGCAACTATCAGCAGGGGAGCTGAGCGCCAACGTACATGAATCGGTGCTCAGGTGTATGGAGGTTTATAATATGGGTCATGTGACGCTGGCCACGTCATGTGACCCAACCTCTGGGCCTATTTAAACTGGAAACCTGCTGTCCACAGGTTGCCTGTGATTGGGCTTATCACCTTCACCAGTGTACCTGAATATTTATTGCGACTTCTGTTTTAACCTCGGCTTTGTCCTTGACCTCGTCCTTGACTCTCCCCTTGTACTTCGTGACCTCTTGGCTCCTGACCTCAGCTCGTTTTTGACTTTGCTTCTGATTATCACTTGGTATTGACGTGACCTCCTGGCTCTGGACCTCGGTTTGGTGATTCTCACTTGTCTGTGTGTTCTGTCTTTGTCTATTGTTTTCTCCCATTGTTTCCCCTCCCTGTAAGCCCCAGCACAAACATAAGCTAGGGACTGCCGTCCAGTTGTACACTGTCGTTTAGGATGGATTGTGCAAGTAGGCAGGTACAGTGCTGTGGTTGAGTCCAGGGCTGCACTATCCTATATGTGACAGTAAACTTTTTTTAAAATTCAGATACGCTTTAACTGTATATGTCATATGATATTTCCACAATATGAACTAATAAGCATAATTCCACTAATCCCACAACGTGACTTTTTGATGTACCAGAAAAGATCTATTGCAGATTTTGTAGTTGATGGCAAAATCTGAATGTCTTTACGTTGATTTACATTGATGTCATGCTATGCAAATGGTTAAATTGACAAGCTGTGGATTTAAACTTTGCACCACATGTTCATTTATATCAACAAACAAAAGAAGAGAAAAACAGGCGGCACTCACCAAAACAGTAGTTTTCTTTATTTCAGGTGCATAAACAGTCACCATAGCTTGCACGGGGCGGAACAGCACATAAGGCAGGCAAGACTTGTGGCCACTAAAATAAATTGACATTCTGCGTATTTTAAAATCTGCACCACAGGTCAAAATCCGCACAGAAAAAATCTGCATCATGTACATGAGAATTTCGAGTTCTCATAGAATACAATGTACATGACCTACGATGTGGAAAATCCATACGCAAATACGCGTGGAAAATCTGCACGCACTCCTGATCGTGTGCATTTAGCATTTAGCATTTACCGCCATTTCAGGAAAAAACGATTCGCTACCACGAAGCACAAGGAAATTCAGCTTTGCGGCGAATCAACCTTTTCCTGAACTTCGATTCACTCAACACTAGCTATTAGTTAGTATTTCATGTACTGACATTTTTATTATGGCAGAATGCAGATGCTGCTCACAGATTACTCACTATATGTCATGTGTCATCTTTTTTAGTTTATGAATGTCCGAGTCCTCTCATAGGTGAATGCTCAACCACAAATCTTGGCCTATATGATGTATGAGGTTAATTGTGGGAACATAATGCCTTTTGTGCTATAAATATATGTCAAAGGAAGCCTACGTGTTAGGGAATTTTAGAAATAACGTGAAAATGTATAAAGTATAGGGATAAGACTGGGATAATGTAGGAAACCATAGGAGCAGGGGCGTAGCTATAGGGGAAGCAGGGGAAGCCACTGCTTCGGGGCCCGAGGGCAGAAGGGGCCCGGGAGCAGTAGCAGCATACAGCACAGAGGCCTGTCGATATCTTTCTTACAAGCTCCTGTGCTGCGGAGCTTCAGACACGCCCCCTATTCACTCCAGCAGAGCAGACCTGGCTTACCAGCTGTAGACACGCCCCCTCTACACAGGACGTGCTGCTGGAGGAGGAAAGAGACCGCAGGGCTGGAGACAGGGTTGCCAACCTTCCTTTAAAATTTTTCTGGACACCTGAACCAAAATTTACGGACGGCCCAAAATTTTTACGGACATAGGCCACACCCCCTTTTTAGAGGACACGCCCCTTCCACGCCCCAGAATAAAGAGGATTGTTTAGTAGTTAAAAATAAAATATGGCATATGGAAACGAAATCAACAATTTTCAGCTGTTACATCCCTGCCATTCTAGTCTGAGTGCTTTGTTTATATGGCTGCAGTGGTGACGCCTGTGACACACTGGACTTTCTTGCATCATTGCTGCTGCCATGTAAACAAAGACTGACAGGGATGTAATGGGCAAGTGTGCACATCTGTCACAATGTTGGTGATGTGCACACTGATGTGCAGGTGTATGGCATGTGTCCACTGCAGCCAGTCCTCAGCATTAGATCACTGATTGGTGATTGGCTGCAGCAGTAACATACCATATACCGGCAAGTCCTTGCTGCAATTTAACAGACCAGAGCTGCATAAAATGGCTCTGAGGACATAGGACATATTTGGATGGACATTACATTCACCACTACCAAACATACAAGATGACACATCACCACATACCTCTTAAATCCAGTGACGTCTCCCTGATGTAGATCTTCTCTTTTCTCATCTTCTCTATTTGGCCCAGACCGCCATGACGAGTTCTTTCAGCTCCATCTTCTCTCTGCAGAGTTTGCCTCAAAGACACCTTAGATTACCCACTTTTTCTGTTATCCTCCTGCTGCTACCTAAAATACTGTGCCCACTGCGCTCCCCAATACTATACTGTAGATATAACAGTGCCACATAGGTAGGACCCCATATAGTTACATTGCTCCCCAAAGTCCCACTGATACTAATAATTCTCTCCCTGAGTGCCCTCATTAGTAATAGTGCCCCAATAGTGATAATGCTCCACGAGTAGCCCTATTAGCAGTAGTGCCCTCCATATTGTACTAATAATAGTAACACCCCCAATAGTACCCCTGGTAGTAATAATAATTCCCCATAATAAAAATCATTTTTCCCATAGTGCCTCCAGTAGTGCTCCCAGAAATAATAAGGACCCACTGTAATGGTCCCAGTAATTATAATACCCTCCAGTAGCTCAAATGGTTCCCTCTAGTGCCTCCAGTAGTTCTGGTAGCCTCCTATAGTACCCCCCAGTTTAGATCGCTCCATGTAGTTCCCCAAGAATTTAGATAGCCCTATGTAGTTCCCCAGTAGTTTAGATTGCCCCCTGTAGTTCAGTTAGCCCCCATAGTGCCCCCAGAAGTTAGATAGCCCCATTTAGTTCAGATAGTGCCTCAGTAGTTTAGATAGCCCCTTATAGTTCAGATAGTCCCTGTAGTGTCACAGTAGTTTAGATAATCCCCTGCAGTTCAGGTAGTCCCCATAGTGCCCCCAGAAGTTTGATAGCCCCCATTGTGCCCCAGTAATTATATTGTCCCCTTAAGTACCCCCAATAGTTTTACTATATACTATAGTGGCCCCCAGCAGCTTAAATGCCCCCTAAATTCCAGCAGAACCAGCTCCGCTGCTATACAAGTCCACTGGAGTTCATAGTTCGAGCCACAGTTTCACGAACTGTGTTTTTTTCTGCCGGACGCTACGGACAGCAGAAGAAAACACCCAGGTTTTGCGGACTGTCCGTAAATTTAAGGACGGTTGGCAACCCTGCTGTGCAGGCCAGGCTGAACTCCACTGTATCTAATGTGGGGCATCACACTCTGTGTTTTGGCAGCACAAGATCACACTAGGGCTAAACGCTGACACTGGTCACAGCCAGGATCGCTGAGTAGCTGGGATCCCATAGAAATAAATGGGATTGCTGCCGCAATCGCAAGAAGCCCAGTCCTGTCTGATTTCTGGCGACTGTCCCATTCATTTCTATGGGATCCCCGCTACTCAGCGATTTCTGCCCATTATATGTATTTTTATGCTGCTCTCCACTGGTTTCCATTTAGGATAGATCACTGCAACTATATGTTTTATTACTAGTGATAAGGTCTCAAAATGTGTGTGTGTGTGTGTGTGTATATATATATATACAGTATATAGTGTATGTGGTGTGGAGGGGAGTGAGGACATACACTGTGCAATTGGAATTGTATGTTGTATGGACCAGGCTGAAGTGTGTTTCTTACTCGGCCAGTTTTTTATTCACATCACTTTTGTGTGTGCGTATATATATATATATATATATATATATATATATATATATATATACACATATATATATATACACACACAAAAATGATGTGAATAAAAAACTGGCCGAGTAAGAAACACACTTCAGCCTGGTCCATACAACATACAATTCCAATTGCACAGTGTATGTCCTCACTCCCCTCCACACCACATACTGCATGTTCCCTAACCTCAAAAGTGAAACTTGAGGCTGCAGCAGGGAGGAATGTCACTTACCATTGTGATGTCACAATCTCTGATAAAACAAGTCTTATCTCTCCCACAGTAGACGGTAGGGTAGATGATGCTGGAGTGGAGTTCCTAGTGAAGGACCTTTCATGACGTCAGGACCATGTGCTCAGTCACATGTGTGGGCGGGGTTAAGCTGCTGTGGCCTGTGTTCTTCCTCCGCACCACTCAGACCTCTCTGCACCACTCAGCCCTGCAGCCGGCCGGGTATGTACACAGTCTCGTCCCGTCTCGCTGCACTGCGCGCGCATGCGCAGTGCAGACCTCAGAGTTTGGCCGTCAGGTTTTACGGACGTTGTTTTTTTCTGCCGGACGCTACGGACGGCAGAAGAAAACACCTGGGTTTTGCGGACTGTCCGTAAATTTACGGACGGTTGGCAACCCTGGCTGGAGAAGAAGTGTGTGGAGAGGCAGACAGTGGGTGAGTGAGTCTGCTGTGTGGGACAGAAGGGGTAATGGCAGGGAAGTCTTCAAGCTGCTGCTGGGTGTTGTAGTATACCAGCAGCTACCTGCCTTTCAGTTGGTTTACTGCCTCATAAAGCAGTCTGCCTTCATGACACCTGCCCCCCCAATATCCTGTCCTGTCTTATCTCATCCTCATGGAGCCCCTTCTGTCTCCTGTCCTCACTCATGTATCCAGAGCTCCTGCTCCACCCTCCTATCTCCTATTGCTGCCCTGCACAGACCTCCAGCCCCTACTTCTAGTATGAATCCCCCTCAGAGCCCCTTTCACCTACTTGCTGTGTCCACCCTCCTGTCCATCCAGGGCCCCTGGCCCCTGTCTCACACCTCTGCCTCTCATTATGGTGGTGTCCTTCTAATGACTTAGGGTCATGTGACTGTGCCCCCACCCCGTACTGTGCTCCATTATACCCTGCATTGTGCCATCTTACCATACCCTGTACTGTGCCCTGTTATACCCTTTTATTGGGTCACTGTATGGAGGTGTTATCTAGTGTATGGCGGCGTTAGCCAGTCCCTGTATGACAGTGCTATCCGGTGTCTGTATGGTGGTGTTATCCAGTCACTGTATGGAGGTATCCGGTGACTGTATGGTGGTATTACGCAGTCACTGTATGGCGGTATCCGGTGACTGTATGGTGGTGTTATCCAATTCCTGTATGGCGGTTTTATCCAGTCACTGTATGGAAGTATCCAGTCACTGTATGGTGGTGTTATCCAATAACTGTATGGCAATAACTGTATCCCCTTTCCTGCCCACTCCACCTTTTTTAGACCTGACATTAGTGGGGAAAAGTAGCAGATTGTGGCGCAAAGGACCTGTGCGCCAAAGTCTGTGTCAGAAATACGCTTAATATAGGTATATTTCTGTTTTTATAAATGACCCCCTAATTGTCTTATGATTCCAGGGTAGGGCTAATATCTTTATAGTATATAGATCCCAGTATATTACACTGTGCCCTGTATTTCCCAATAAATAAATGATCCTTGGGAAACACGGTCCTCACTCCTGACCACCAGGACCAGGTTCTGCGCTGTCAGTACATGGCGGCCTCTCTGCCCCGCTGTGTCCTGCTGCTTATTCTGGCACTAAGTCTGGGTTCACATCACATTTTTCCCATCTGTTTAATGTATACAAAAAATGTATACATTAAGAGATGCCTCAGACTGATCCATACGGTGGCGTCCGTTCACCATACAGTTTCATTGTAAAACAACATATACGTTAACATATGCATTTTTTGTACTGGACTCTGCAGGATACAAAAACGTGGTGTGCTGCATATTTGTATATGGTACCTTTTTTATCAATATCAAACGGATAGGAAAAACTTGTGTGAACCTACTGTTACATGCACAAATGCGATGCCAGGAGGGTCATGGGGGGGGGGGCACACAAAAATTTGCTGTGGGGCCCAGTCAGTTCTAGCTACGCCACTGCATAGGAGCTAGAATGTACTGTATATTTAGTAACTTTCTCAATATTTAAGTCAGCCCCAGTAGATAGAGAACCAAGAATACACATTTATTTGGAAAAAAAAAGTTCTAAAATATATAGGCCTGGTGTCCAGCTATTCTTGTTCAAAACAATAGGTTTTTGTAGTAAAAGTGATATCACACTTGCAGAAAATGCATGCATTTCATGCATATACATGTATGTTTTCTCTGTGTTGTGTCATTCCTTTATTATTTATCATAGAAAGTTATCAATAACTTTCCCTAGTGAAAGGGATGTGTCCCTGCATAGTGTGACACTGGCAGCGCTGGTCGTACAAGCTCAGACTGTGTAGAGATAGACCAGCAACTGGTAACACTGGTAACACTTATAACACCCAGCAGTCTATTTATTCATACATTTCTATTATTAAAACAGAGGAACACAGGAGAGCTAACAGTCCCTTTTAAAGGGCATCTGTCAGCAGATTTGTACCTATGACACTGGCTGACCTGTTACTGTACATTTGTGTTTGTCATATGACAGGGAAAAATGGCCATGTGACAGCAGTTTTTTTTATTGTCCATTTTCAGAACCATTATGGTTATTCACATGGCCACTTTTTAATGGTCTATAAATAACATATAATGGTCTATAAAGACCAGAAATAGGGCTTTTTT
>ONZH01017232.1:0-23446 GCA_900303285.1 Rhinella marina | reverse complement strand
TTATGTAATTGTGCCACTCTACGGTATGCTGCATTTAAATTTTTCTGAGTGCTGCTGCCTCTCCCAGGGTTTGTCACTGTGCCATTCTGTCTCATTAAAATTAGAACGACTCCTGCTGCCTCTCCCACTCTGTGGCCTTGAAATTTATTCCACTGCTGCCTCTTGCTGCTTCTCTTACGGTGCCACTCTGTGGCCTTGAAATTTGTTTGACTGCTGCCTCTTGCAGCTGCTGCTACTGTACAACTCTCCTCTGCAGCAGCATGTCAGTCATAAATTTTTGGTACGTTCTGTAGTCCTATTCCATTATTCAAAGCTCAAGTACACAGGAAACCCTGTTTGTTTTGAACACTCAAATTTTTAAACGTAAACGATTCCGGCCCCCGGGACACTCAGAGATGAGCATGGGGGAAGCGAGAGGGAGGGGCAGGGCCGGTTTTAGACAAAATGTGGCCCTGGGCAAAATAAAAAATGGGGCCCCAAATCTTATAGTAATTTGCTAAAAACACAATCCGTTGTCTGAAACCTGGCACCCCCACTGATCAGGTGTTTGAGGAGACGGCGTGTGCTGTTCACTGTTGCAGTCCCATAGACATACAGCAGCAGAGCAGGAAGAGACAATAGAGATGGCACATGTGCACAGCGCACGCCGTCTCCTCAAACAGCTGATCAGCAGGGGTGCCAGGTGTCAAACTCCCACCGATCTGCGATTGATGACCTATCCTGAGGACAAGTCATCAATATGAAAAACTCGGAAAACCTCTTGAAGCTACCCCGAATACAGTGCCCGCTGTGCTCCCCCATGTCCATAAACACTATACTATACACCCAGAGTGCCCTCATTAGAATTAGTGCCCCCAATAATGATAATACTCCCCAAGATAGCCTCCATTAGTAGCAATGCCCTCCATATTGCGTCAAATAATAATAACGCCCCTACAGAGCCCTTGTAGTTCGGGTTGCACCAAGTATCGAACTTTCAATACCCAATCAATACTTTTGCACTCGGATCAATACGATACTGGGTATATAATGCTCCTCTATTCTCCCCCAGTAGTGCCAATTATATATAATGGAATAGCAGCTTGGCCAGCACCCGATCCTGGTTCCACGTTGCGCGAGAAGGAGCAAACCCCGCAAATAGTCAAGAAAATCCCAGCAAGCGTGTTGTATATTTCTTAATGCTTGGCTTTTTATTCCATCAATATGGCTTATACAGTGTCCACTTGGACGTGTTTCGGCAGATGTGCCTTTTTCAACAGTGAGTACAAAGGTATGCAAGAAATCTTCATTCATTCTTTCTTCACAAGTATATATAATGATCTCCTTCCCATGCTGCCCCCAGCAGTGCGGACATTTAGTATATAAAAAAAAAACAAAACAGCTCCGTCCCATCCCCCCGCCGCTGTGTGTGATGCACACCACAGTTCTATCTGTGGCTTGTGTTGCTGCGTCCCGATGCATGCCGTCCCTAGGGTGGCCACCGGCTTCATGTCAAAAAGGAGGACATTTTCGGCCACACCCCCAACATGTTAAACACCCACCTAACCGCCCAATCTGCTAAACCACGCCCCCAATCGGCTCGTACACCGTCACCCATCACACCTCCCCTGGCTTTTACCACACATACACCCCCACCCCCACCACATGAAAATTCAAGCCAGCAAGCCGAACTATAAAAATACCGCTCTAGTATGGTTAGAATAAAGAGGATTGTTCAGTAATTAAAAATAAAATATGGCAGATGGAAAAGAAATCCACAATTCTCAGCTGTTCCCTCCCTGCCATTGAATGCTTTGGTTATATGGCTGCAGTGGTGACGCCTGTGACACGCTGGACTTTCTGGCATCATTGCTGCTGCCACGTAAACAAAGACTGACAGGCATGTAATGGGCGAGTGTGCACATCTGTCATAGTGCTGGTGATGTGCACACTGATGGGCAGGTGTAAGGCATGTGACCACTGCAGCCAGTCCTCAGCATTAGAGCACTGATTGGCTGCAGCAGTAACATACCATATACCGGCAGGTGACACATATCTGGATGGACATTATACTCACCAGCACCAGACATACCAGATGATACAGCACCACTTACCTCTTACATCCAGTGACGTCTTCCTGATGTAGATCTTCTCTTTTCTCATCTTCTCTTTGGCCCACACTGCCATGACACTTCTTTCAGCTCCATCTTCTTTCTGCAACAAAGACATCATAGATTACCCACTTTTACTGTTATCCTGCTGCTGCCTAAAATACTGCGCCCACTGTGCTCCCCAATGTCCCCAAATACTATACTGTAGATATAACAGTGCCATATAGGTAGGACCCCATATAGTCACCGTGCTCCCACTAATAATTCTCTCCTAGAGTGTCCCATTAGTAATAGTGCCCCAATAGTGATAATGCTCCACCAGTATCCCTTTTAGCAGTAGTGCCCTCCATATTGTACTAATAATAGTAACACCCCCAATAGTACCCCTGGTAGTAGTAATAATTCCCCATAATAGAAACCATTTTCCCATAGTGCCTCCAGTAGTGCTCCCAGAAATAATAAGGACCCGCTGTAATGGTCCTCAAATCATCCCACTGTGCCCCCATCAGACCTCACATCAGCCCACTGTGCCCCCATCAGACCTCAGATCAGCCCACAGTGCCCCCATCAGACCTCAGATCAGCCCACCGTGCCCCCATCAGACCTCAGATCAGCCCACAGTGCCCCCATCAGACCTCAGATCAGCCCACCGTGCCCCCATCAGACCTCTGATCAGCCCACAGTGCCCCCATCAGACCTCAGATCAGCCCACTGTGCCCCCATCAGACCTCACATCAGCCCACTGTGCCCCCATCAGACCTCAGATCAGCCCACAGTGCCCCCATCAGACCTCAGATCAGCCCACCGTGCCCCCATCAGACCTCAGATCAGCCCACAGTGCCCCCATCAGACCTCAGATCAGCCCACAGTGCCCCCATCAGACCTCAGATCAGCCCACAGTGCCCCCATCAGACCTCACATCAGCCCACTGTGCCCCCATCAGACCTCACATCAGCCCACTGTGCCCCCATCAGACCTCAGATCAGCCCACAGGGCCTCCTTCAGACCTCACATCAGCCCACTGTGCCCCCTTCAGACCTCACATCAGCCCACTGTGCCCCCTTCAGACCTCACATCAGCCCACAGTGCCCCCTTCAGACCTCAGATCAGCCCACAGTGCCCCCTTCAGACCTCAGATTAGCCTGTAGTGCCCCCTTCAGACCTCAGATTAGCCTGTAGTGCCCCCTTCAGACCTCAGATCAGCCTGTAGTGCCCCCTTCAGACCTCAAATCAGCCTGTAGTGCCCCCTTCAGACCTCAAATCAGCCTGTAGTGCCCCCTTCAGACCTCAAATCAGCCTGTAGTGCCCCCTTCAGACCTCAAATCAGCCCGTAGTGCCCCCTTCAGACCTCAGATCAGCCTGTAGTGCCCCTTCAGACCTCAGATTAGCCTGTAGTGCCCCCTTCAGACCTCAGATTAGCCTGTAGTGCCCCCTTCAGACCTCAGATTAGCCTGTATTGCCCCCTTCAGACCTCAAATCAGCCTGTAGTGCCCCCTTCAGACCTCAAATCAGCCCGTAGTGCCCCCTTCAGACCTCACATCAGCCCACTGTGCCCCCATCAGACCTCACATCAGCCCACAGTGCCCCCATCAGACCTCACATCAGCCCACAGTGCCCCCTTCAGACCTCAGATCAGCCCACAGTGCCCCCTTCAGACCTCAGATCAGCCCACAGTGCCCCCATCAGACCTCACATCAGCCTGTATTGCCCCCTTCAGACCTCAGATCAGCCTGTAGTGCCCCCTTCAGACCTCAGATCAGCCTGTAGTGCCCCCTTCAGACCTCAGATCAGCCTGTAGTGCCCCCTTCAGACGGTCAGACCTCAGATCAGCCTGTAGTGCCCCCTTCAGACCTCACATCAGCCTGTAGTGCCCCCTTCAGACGGTCAGACCTCAGATCAGCCTGTAGTGCCACCTCAGATCAGCCCACTGTGCCCCATAAAAAAAATAAATAAAATCTTACCTGCTCCGCTCCGACGCTCTTCTCTCTTCACTGCCCGCGCTGCACTGTCACCTGACTGCGTGCAGTGTCAGGTCAGAGTGCGCGCACTACGTCCTGACGCTGTACCAGTCAGGCGTGTGCAGCGCACACAGGAAGACCAAGGAAGGTACCGGAGCGCAGGAGGAGCTGAGCGGTGAGTACCAGGACCCAGCTCCTGCAATGAGCGCTTCCATCTGTATTGATGGAAGCGCTCATTGCTTCCTGCGCCCCCAAAAAGGAGGACTTCTGGCCGTCCGTCCTGGCCTTTAGCCGGACGGAGGACCAGGAGTCCAAAAACCGGACTGTCCGGCCAAAAACCGGACGGATGGCCACCCTAGCCGTCCCAATGACATCACCGCTCCTGCTCTGGGTCTCACGTCATCATCATCATGCGAGCACCAGTGCAGGAGGTTGTGTTGATGTCATTGCGGCTTCTTTCACTGTTCTAATGCCTCACAGGCTTGAGGCCTAGCGGCCTAAGTTTTGTGCAGTTGGACGACCATGCGCCCCCCCCCCCCCCTTTATGGGTAGTGAAGTGGTGCCCTATTCAGATGACTACTCTTCCCTATCCATTGTCCCGGCCCTAACTCAGAACACATTACATCAGGAGGTATAACGGGAGAGGACTATAACTCCCAGCATGTCTAAGTCATTATTTAATATCAGAGCACATTACAGGGGACGTATAAGAGGTTGGGACTACAACTCCAAGCATGTCCAAGCTGTTATTATGTATTATCAGAGTACATTACAAGAGGTGGTATAAGAGAAGACTACAACTCCCAGCATGTCCAAGCAGTTATTATGTAATATCAGAGTACATTATAAGAGGTATAAGAGGTGATGACTACAACTCCCAGCATATCCAGGGTGTTGTAACATACCCTGATATTACATAACTGCTTGGACATGCTGGGAGTTATAGTCCTCTCCTCTTATCCCTCCTCTTGTAATGTACTCTGATATTACATAACAGGAGGTATAAGAGGAGAGGACTACAACTCCCAGCATTTCCCTGGCACTTACATTGAATCCTCCTTCACTTCTTCCTATGTATCACTGGTGTTCTTTACTTTACTGCCCTGCTGAGCTCCGCCTCCTGTTCTAGTCACATGATGGTGACGTCATGGCAGGTCCTTCATCCCCTCTTCTCAGCTTAGCTCTGCCTCCTCCACGTCGCAGGTCCTGGTCAGCAATGTGGTAATGATTTCTGCACTGTAAAGTGCAGCTGTTTAGCTGTCCTCCCACTTGCTTCCACAAACATGGAAGCTGAACAGCAGCACTGAAGCAGGGGGCCCCTTAGACGATGGGGGCCCTGGGCAATTGCCCAGTTTGCCCCCCCCCTAACGCCGGCCCTGGGGAGGGGCTCCCACATGTGGTAGCTCAGCTCTCTGCAGACCGCCAGCTCGATCTCAAGACGGAACTCCGAACTTTCTTGGCGTCTTGGGTCAATACTGACATTTTGTCACAGTCGAGGCAAAGCTGGAGCCTTCACTGCACCACTGCACCTCCTCTGTCTTACGTTCCCGTCCGCTGGCATAACCAGCCCTGATACTGATAAGAACATATGCGACAGTTGATCTTAACCAGAAGGACGAGAATTTTTTATTACAGTCTGCTCTTCAGGGCATGTATTCATGCCACTCTCCGGCCTGATGCTGCTGTCGCCGCCAACTGCACATGCCGTCTCCTGGCTGCCGCTACGTTAAAATTAGGTAATTGTGCCACTCTGTGGCCTCCAAATTGTACAACTACTTCCACTGCTGCTGCCACTTCCAGGGTCTGTCAATTTGCCACTCTGTGGCCTACTCATGCTGCTGCCACCTGGCCACACTGTCGTCGTGCCACTCTATAGTCTGCTGATGCTGCTGCCACTGCTATCTCCAACCTGTCTGGGGAGGCTCTGCTTGTATAAGGCTACTTTCACACTGGCGGCAGGCCTGATCCGGCAGGTGAAGGGTGCTGCCGGATCAGGCCTGCCGCAGTGACATGTGTGGAGCCGGAACCGCGCTCCGGCCCCACACATGTCACACAGTACATACATATACATACACATAAACATACACACACATATAGACATAAAACACACATACATACTTACATGCTCCCCGGCAGGTCTTCGGAGCGTCAGGACGGCTCACACAGGTCACGATTCCCCACAGCGCCCTCTGCTGGGCGCCTGGTGGAATCGTCATCTGACGATTCCACCAGGCGCCCAGCAGAGGGCGCTGTGGGGAATCGTGACCTGTGTGAGCCGTCCTGACGCTCCGAAGACCTGCCGGGGAGCATGTAAGTATGTATGTGTGTTTGTATGTCTTTATGTGTGTGTATGTTTATGTCTGTATGTGTCTATGTGTACCCGGATCCGTAATGGACTCCATTGAAAGTCAATGGAGGGCGGATCCGGTTACCATTATGGTCACACCAGACGGATCCACCCCCATTGACTTGCATTGGGGGTCATTCCGGATCCGTCTTGGTGCGGATGCCTGGACCGGAGAGCAAACCGCAGCATGCTGCGGTTTGTTCTCCGGTCTGAAGACGGAACGGAATGCTTTCAGGAGCATTCCGTTGTCTTCAGTTCAGTTTTGTCCCCATTGACAATGAATGGGGACAAAACTGAAGCGTTTTATTCCGGTATTGAGCCCCTATGACGGAACTCAATACCGGAATTTTAAAACGCTAGTGTGAAAGTAGCCTAAGCATGTAATAGAACAGGTTCTGTCGAAATATATGTGGAATCAGTTAATTGGTGTAAAAGGCGTGCGCTTTTGGCGCTCTAGTAGGATCTTGGGCCTCTGCACGATTCTTTATAGCTGGCGCTAACATTGACCTGAAAGGCTGAGTTCAGACTTGAGTTGTTTGGTGAGTTTTGGCCCCTTAACTGCCCAAATACATAAAAGTGTGCAGCGATTCTAAGAAGCCTGTTATGTGCGTGTCACACTGGCTCACAGTATTCTTCCACTACCACAGTAGAACACCGAGTGTACTCAAGCGCAATGCTGGCATTCACTGTAATGTTGATTTGTACGCTAATGCTACGCATTGTATGCTAATGCGTACCAATTTGTATGCTAATGCGTACGCATTTGGACGCTAATGCGCACGCATTGTGCTCAAATGCGTACAAATTCAGTTAATTAGCATACTTTTACAAGCGAAAGGAGTAAAAGAGGAGAAGTCGCGATTCTGACCTTTTCCTATTAACCAGACACCCTCCACTCTTCCGAGCGGGTGGTGCTTGGTTTAGTCCCATTGACTAACATTATGCTCGGTTGCTCGGCCAGAGCGCCTGAGCATACGAGCACAGAAGTGCTCGCTCAACACTGGACTGGAGAGACCCTTTAGAAGGCTGTCATCCTGGCTTCATGACAGTTCAGAGGCCTGTATGTGGAATTTAATGCCATACTGTTCTGCAGTGAGGCTGCCCTGACAAACACGCCGAAGCAGTCAAGCAGCAGAGGCCATGCGACTGGGCTCCTCAAAAAGCTTGGGGAAGGTAATTAGGAAGACCCACAGGTTGAATGTTAGTACATCATTACCCTACCGTAGTTCAGTAGCCCAGGTAAGTGCTTCTCTGGAGAGGATGGAAACCATAAATGCCACTTTAGACCAAACTGTAGGGGACTGGTGGTCCTGTAGCGCAAAGTGTATGCTACACTTGTTGAACTCCTTGTATGCATTGGGGTCTCCATCATAATGGAGAGACAGAGGCAAATTCCAATTAGAGCCACTGGAGGCTGCTGCAGGTGTAGATAAAGTTGCAGAAATTGTTGCTAGAGCTGGTGGTCAGTGCTGGTTTTCCAGCTCCTTGAATACTTCAGGCAGACTCATTTGGGGTGAACAGTGCACTCCATGGACTGAGAAAACTGTTATAAGAGGGGGTGTAGAACCAATGTGCCAACCAAGGGAACCAAAGTTGAACCAGTGGTTCCTTGGTTTTAACCCTTTAACCTCTATACCGGGATCTGGACTTTGAATGCTACTGGGAATGCACCAGGCCACTACCTCTTGGAGTAGTCTCTGTTGGGTTGGCTGCTGACCCATGGGGATAAAGAGATTCCTGTGTGTAACACTGAAGGGACTCTTAGTAACAGGCCAAGGTCAGGGCAGGCAGAGTATGTGCAAATCCATGAAAGAGTCCAAAGGTCAGGGCAGGCAGCAAAGGGTCAATATCAGGCATAGGTCTGGTCAAGCAGTGGGGAATCAGAGTCAGGAATCGGGCAGAAGTCTGTACACAGGTAGACAAGTGAAAGAGCGCACCTTCTGGGGAACTAACAAACTAGATTAACCTATTGCTCAAGCATTTACCCCCAGAGAAGGTACATACCCAGGTTTGCCAACCATTGTCTGGTGAAGATCAGAGTGTGGGCTCAGCACAGACTGCAGCAGAAGACAAAGTAGCAGATTCCGATGGCCAGACCCACTGCAAGTAAGGTCACTAGGTTCGCGCCACTGGGGAAGACAGATCAGAATGAGTGGAACAGCACCTGTGCCAGCCAAAGAGTGTAGGGGGTTATTAGGAATGGGCCACCTACATATCATGTTCCTTGTGTTCTGCGCCACTAACCACCTGCCATAGTCAAGATAGATCCCCTTTACTTTTAGGCCCCATAGCACTTGCTATCATGGTAGTAACGCCCGTGTGGCTTTTTTCATTAGTGAATATTTTAACTGCTGCTACTTGCAAACAATTACAGAACATACTGCCACTAATTTATGATAAATATGATCATTTCACTGTGACCATGCCAGCAGGCACATTAGACAGCAGTAGATTTATTTAATTAGAAAGTTATGAATATTCTCTGTCATATGAAATTAAATAAAGGATATAATTATCATTATTATTTCAAACCATAATCTAATTTACTTTCCCATGACATCATCTTTTGTACTTGATCCAATTTTTATAAATGTGAAAATATATTTTTTCCTAATATATGTCAATGAGTGGATCTTTGAACTTTCAGCTTAGTTCATTTCAGCTTAATCACCCATTACTATAAATGTTGACTATGGTATACAGGCCATAAAGGCACATGTACTGATTTGCAAAACAATGGGAGATGCAATGGTATATGGCTGAAACAAAGCGCTTTAGATTGTAAGCCCTGAAGGCTTCCACTCCTTACACATTAAACTAACGTCGGCCGTATCCACAATTTTCAGCAGAACATCGGTCAGGCATCTAATGTATAGTTGTGTATTTGATGTTCAGCTGATCTTCATTCAGCATATATCAGGGAAACAAGGATCAGAAATGTTGAATTTCAACATTCCCAACCAATTTTTTCTTAAGGGAGATAAGTCAATGTAAAAAGAATCTTTCAAAGGCTTATTCCGATCTCCCAATTGAGAATACATGCATGCTGTACCAAACAAATGTGTTTGATGATCTTTAAAGTGGGTAACCCCCCCTTACATCGAAAGTATTACTATGCACTGAATAGAGTATTTCATATGACGTATTGCAATATACATACAATAAAAATATTGTTACTTTTTTATGTACGTTATATTTTCCTCTATGTAAGAGCCCTCTTGCAGTTTTTCCCATGTATTCATTGGAGGACTAACATGTTTTGTAGCTTACCTGCTCACTTTCTCCTCTGAGCGCTAGCTTAGAAATCTTGTGGTGAAACAGGTGAAGCCGCCAAGACACCTTACTTTCATTCATCCCTACTTCTAAATTCATAGAAATATATAGCTATAGCGATCTCTAGACAGTCAAGAAGGAAATTGGAGGAAGGGGGACATTACTTACCATAGTGCTATTTATTAATAGAATCACTTGGGCTGTGTGTGAGGGACCATTTGTGATGCAGGAAGATAGAAGAGGTTAACAAGCTGGCTAACAAGCACGGCGCAGCAGCAATGCCGTGGGTAAGCGCCAGCAGGCGGTGCTCAAACTGCTGAGCTTAGGTGACAAAAGGCACACCGCCCAAGAGCTGTTACAGGGCATCACGGCGCAGACCGATCTGTGGCTGGCACCGCTGAACCTCAAGCCAGGCATGGTTGTGTATGACAACGGGCGTAACCTGGTGGCGGCTCTGCAACTCGGCAGACTGACACATGTGCCATGCCTGGCCCACGTGTTCAATCTAATAGTTCAGCGGTTCCTCAAGACATACCCCAATCTGTCTGATTTGCTCACCAAGGTGCGCCGCATCTGTGCGCATTTCCGCAAGTCCACCACAGATGCTGCCACTCTCAGGGCAGCGCAGCGCCGCCTACAACTGCCCGCTCACCGACTGTTGTGCGACGTGCCCACGAGATGGAATTCAACATTAAACATGTTATCCAGAGTTTACCAGCAGCGCAGAGCGATTGTAGACTGCCAGATGTCAACTTCCACCAGAACTGATAGTCAGGTCAGTCAGCTTCCTCAAGTCTACAATGAGGAGTGCACGTGGATGTCTGATATCTGCCAGGTGTTGAGCAACTTTGAGGAGTCAACACAGATGGTCAGCGGCGATGCCGCCATTATCAGCCTCACCATCCCGCTGCTTTGCCTGTTGAAAAACTCACTGCTCAGCATGAAGTCGGATGCTTTTCGCTTGTCACAAGAGACGGTGGAGGAAGATACGTCGCTTGATAGCCAGAGCACCCTCCGGTCTGTTTCTCGGCGCGTATCGGAGGAGGGGGATGAGGAGGAATAGGAGGAGAATGTCTGAGAGACAGAAGAGGGTACCAGTGCTCAGTCCTTCTTAACTCTTGAGCGTGTATGGGCTGAAGAGGAGGAGGAGGTGTCCCAGTGCGGCGTTCAACTGTCTCTACTGCAGACGCAGTTCAACTGTCTCTACCGCAGACATTTGAACGCAAGCGCAAGTACCCCCATGCGCAAGCTCTAAATGTGCACATCGCCAAGCTGATTAGTTTGGAAATGTTGCCGTACTGGCTTGTGGAGACAGAATCCTTCCGCAACCTTATGGAGGCGGCAGCCCCCCGTTACTCTGTCCCCAGCCGACACTATTTTGCCCGATGTTGCGTCCCCGCCCTGCCCCGGCATGTGTCTGAGAACATCGCCCACGCTCTCAAAAACGCGGTTTGTGGTAAAGTCCACATGACCACAGATACGTGGACGAGTACCGGTGGCCAGGGACATTACATCTCCCTCACGGCACATTGGGTCAATCTGGTGGAGGCTGGGGCAGAGACCGATCGTGGGGCTGCACATGTGCTACCCACACCACAAATTGCGGGACATAGTTCCGTCTGTGTGTCTCCGGCACATTATGCCTCCACCTCCACCTCCTCCTCCGCAGTGATGCCCCAATCGTCAAGTCTCATTTCCTCGATGGCCAGCAGTTTCAGCACTGTGGTAGGGAAGCGGCAGCAGGCAGTCCTGAAACTGCTGAGCCTGGGGGATAAGAGGCACACGGCTGAAGAGCTCTTACAGGGCATCAGGGGGCAGTCCAATGTGTGGCTGGCTCCGCTGAACCTTCAGCCAGGAATGGTGGTCTGCGATAATGGGCATAATCTGGTGGCGGCTCTGCATCTTGGTGGGCTGACTCACGTGCCATGCATGGCCCACGTGCTCAACTTGGTGGTCCAGCGGTTCCTCAAGACCTACCCCCAGTTGAGTGAGTTGCTCACCAAGGTGCGACGCATATGCGCCCATTTTCGCAAGTCCACCACTGATGCCGTGACCCTCTGGACTGTGCAAGGGGCGGCTACAACTCCCTGTTCACCGGCTGCTGTGTGACGTTCCCATGCGTTGGAATTCGACGTTACACATGCTAGCCAGGGTGTACCAACAACGCAGGGCAGTTGTAGACTGCCAGCTGATCCCCCGAGGTGGTAGTCAGGCCAGTCAGCTTCCTCATATCTATGCTGAGGAATGGATGTGGATGGCTGGCATCTGCCAGGTCTTAGGTCCCTTTGAGGAGGCAACAGAGATGGTCAGTGGTGATGCACACGTCATCAGTGTCACCATCCCTCTGTTGTGCCTCATCCAGAACTCCTTGAGGAACCTAAGATCTGAGGATTCAGCAGTGTCACAGGAGGTGGGGGAAGACAGTGACATTGAGAGCACCCTGTTGTCAGTTTCGCAGCGCGAAACTGAGGAGGAGGAGGCTGAGGAGGAGGAAGAAACTCTTGGGCACCATGCATCAGGGGGTGATTCCATGCTACCTGTTGAGCGGGTATGGGCTGAGGAGGATGAATTGGGGTTGGAGGAAGGGGGGGAGGAGGAGATGGAGAGTCCGCTAAGTGAGGAGGCTGAAGGCTTGCGTGTTGGCACAGTAGGGCACATGGCAGACTTTATGCTTGGCTGTCTTTGTCGTGATCCCCGGGTCAAGAGGATACTGTCCACCAATGACTATTGAGTGTACACCCTCCTTGACCCACGCTACAAGGACAACTTTGCCCAACTTATACCCGTGGAGGAAAGGAGCACCGAGTCACTTTCTACCACAAGGCCCTGGTTCAGAAACTGCTACAGGCCTTTCCAGACCAGTCGAGCAACAGGGGGTGGACTGCAGTGGCTGAAGTTGGAGAGGAGAGGAGGGGGAGAGTCAGTGTAGGCGCCAAGGGCATGGGTACACTATTCCATGCTTTTGCCAAGTTTCTTAAACCCCAGCAAGACAGTACGACACATCCACAGGGCAGGCAGAGCAGGGCGGAACAGTACCGCAAGATGGTGAGGGAGTATGTCGCGGACCAGACCAACATCCTGACCGATAACTCCACTCCATATATTTACTGGCTGGCCGAGCTGGACAGGTGGCCAGAACTTGCGCAGTACGCTCTTGAGGTGCTTGCCTGCCCTGCTGCAAGTGTACTGTCTGAAAGGGTTTTAAGTGCCGCCGGGGGTATCATTACGGACAAACGGACGCGCCTTTCCACCGACAATGCCGACATCCTCACGTTCATCAAGATGAACAGGTCATGGATATCCCCCCAGTTCTCATCCCCACCTCAGGCTACCTCCTAAATTGCTTGCTTTCCTCCTTCTCCTCCTCCTCTTCATCTGAATTGCATATGCAACAATTTTTCAGGAAAGTCATCCGGCTTCCTACTAACAATTTTTCAGGAAAGTCATCCGTCTTTCTACTAACAATTTTTCAGGAAAGTCATCCGGCTTTCTAAAAACAATTTTTCAAGAGTCATGCGGCTTTGTAACCAAATTTTTTATGAAAGGCCATGGGGTTCTATACACACAGTGCTGACGGAAGCCCATCAGCCTTTCTAAACACAATGCCCACTGCCTCTCCCAAGCGGCTGTGGTGCTGATGTTGCCTCACACTTAAAATTGATCTGTTCCGCTCTCTTCCTTGGGCTGTCTGCGGAGAAGGCGGACGCTCCAAACTGGTATCATGGCGGCTCTCTGGCCCCTCATTAAGCCCAGGATCGTCAAGAAGCGGACGAAGAAGTTAATCCGCCACCAATCAGACCATTATGTAAAGATTAAGCGTAATTGGCGTAAACCCAGAGGTATTGACAACAGAGCCCGCAGGAGGTTCAAGGGGCAGATCCTGATGCCCAACATTGGGTACGATAGCAACAAGAAGACCAAACACATGCTGCCCACAGGGTTTCGCAAATTCCTGGTCCACGATGTCAAGGAGCTCGAGGTTCTGTTGATGAGCAACAAGTCCTTCTGTGCAGAAATCGCCCACAACGTCTCCTCAAAGAACCGAAAGGACCATTGTGGAGAGAGCGGCACAGCTCGCCATCAAAGTGACGAACCCCAACGCCAGACTGCGCAGCGAAGAGAATGAATAAATATCTCTGGTTATTTGTGCTAAATAAAAGTTAAATAAACACAAAAAAAAAAAAATTGATCTGTTCCTGTGCCTGATCCACCCAAGTTGAATCTGTCCCATCATGAGAAAGTCCCCCCAAGGAGTCCCCACTGTAACTTGCTTCACTTTCAACTACCTCACCCCCCGACACCTGTGTCTCGCCATTGTCCACCACCTCCTCAGACAACACTGGTAAATCCCCACTGTCAGCACACAAAGACTGCAAAAGGTCTTGCGAATTGTGGCAGAGAATGTTCTGGGGTAGCACATCAGAGAAGGGGTGACTATGGGTTTCCAGGGAGTACGTGACCACATGCAATCTCCATCTAAAAAGTCATACTGAGGCTCACCACCATGCTTTACACTGCAATCTTATTACTGAGGCTCACCACCATGCTTTACACTGCAATCTTATTGAAAGACAGACAATCAGGGGTTCACCGCCAGGTTGTCAGGCAGCATTTTTAAGTGGGTCACCATTACCGTGTCCCTGAAAATTGCCTTGGGGTCATCGCCAGACTATTTTTATGAAAGGCCATGGGGTTCTATACACACAGTGCTGATGGAAGCCCATCAGCCTTTCTAAACACAATTGAATCTGTCCCATCATGAGAAGGTCCCCCCAAGGAGTCCCCACTGTAACTTGCTTCCCATACGACTACCTCACCCCCCGACACCTGTGTCTCGCCATTGTCCACCACCTCCTCAGACAACACTGGTAAATCCCCACTGTCAGCACACGGAGACAGCAAAAGGTCTTGCGAATTGGGGCAGAGAATGTTCTGGGGTAGCACATCAGAGAAGGGGTGACTATGGGGTTCCAGGGAGTACGTGACCACATGCAATCTCCATCTAAAAAGTCATACTGAGGCTCACCGCCATGCTTTACACTGCAATCTTATTACTGAGGCTCACCACCATGCTTTACACTGCAATCTTATTGAAAGACAGACAATCAGAGGTTTACCGCCAGGTTGTCAGGCAGCATTTTTAAGTGGATCACCATTACTGTGTCCCTGAAAATTGCCTTGGGGTCATCGCCAGACTATTGGCCAGATTTAGAAAAAATGGTGCAATTAGGGAGCCTCAGAGGCATCCCTACATGCTGCCCCTGGTGTTTCCTGGCATTTCCAAGGTGTTTCCATCATTTTCTAAGGTTTTCAGATGTTGGGGCAAACTTGACTGTGCAGAACCTTTGGCCCTGCAAAAATATTCGGGTCTCCCATAGACTTTAATGGGATTCGTGATTCGGCCCGAACCCACGAATCCCGCGAAAAATTCGGGCCGAATTCCGAATCCAGAAATCTTTTAGGATTCGGTCTACTCTAGTGTCCAGCTTTGAAACCCAGTAGTTGTATGGAGCAGAGTGATCGCTACGGACGTTGGTATGGTCAGCTAGGTACTCCCTCACCATCTTTCTGTACAGCTCCCCCCTACTCTGCCTAGACTGGGACAGGTGACAGTGTCTTGCTGGAGTGACATAAAACTGGCAAAGGCTTTGGAGAGCGTTCCCCTGCCAGTGCTGGACAAGCTGCCTGCTCGCCTCCTCTCCCTCACTACTTGGCCCACAGAACCATGCCCTCTGCTGCTAGCGGCGTCAGATGGGAAGGATTGTTTCAGCTTGTGCACCAGGGCCTGTTGATATCTATTCACTCTCATACTCCTTTCCTCTGCAGGGATGAGAGTGGAAAGGTTCTGCTTGTACCATGGGTCCAGGAGAGTGAACACCCAGTAATCGGTGTTTGAAAAATTCTTCTAACACTAGGGTCACGGGATAGGCAGCCTAACATAAAGTCTGCCATGTGCGCCAGAGTCCCAACACGCAAGAATTCCCTCTCCTCACTGGCCTGACTCTCCATTTCCTGTCAGTCCTGGCTACTGCCCTCCTACAGAAAGTGAAAAGACCAGAGCCGCAGAGAGATGAGTAAAGAAGCAACAATGGGTGAAAATTACACTAGAGAGCAGTGTTTTTGTATTGGTAGAGTTAAAATGAAGTTATATATATATATATATATATATATATATATATACAGTACAGACCAAAAGTTTGGACACACCTTCTCATTCAAAGAGTTTTCTGTATTTCCATGACTAGGAAAATTGTAAATTCACACTGAAGGCATCAAAACTATGAATTAACACATGTGGAATTATATACTTAAAGGGTTTCTGTCACCAGATCTGGGCATATTAAACAGGATGACATTTGCAATGTGCAAATGTCACCTAATGCCCAATCTGGTATTCATTTTTATATTGGTGCCCCCGTTTTTGATAAAAAAGCACTTTTATTTTATGCTAATTAGGCTTACTAGGTGTAAGGGGTGGTTACCCTGCACCTAGTAAGCGCCTTTTGCCCACCTCTTGTTATGCCTCCCTTGTGTTGATTGACAGGGCCAGGCAGCTTGCTCGATCTTCTGCAGGCCCTGTCCTCGCTTCAAATCCCGCGCCTGCGCCACAAGGAATGGACATTGGACCAGTGGAAATCTGTGCTTTGGTTTGATGAGTCCAAATTTGAGATCTTTGGTTCCAACCACCGTGTCTTTGTGTGACGCAGAAAAGGTGAACGGATGGACTCTACATGCCTGGTTCCCACCGTGAAGCATGGTGGAGGAGGTGTGATGGTGTGGGGGTGCTTTGCTGGTGACACTGTTAGGGATTTATTCAAAATTGAAGGCATACTGAACCAGCATGGCTACCACAGCATCTTGCAGCGGCATGCTATTCCATCCGGTTTGCGTTTAGTTGGACCATCATTTATCCTCCAGGCTGTGTAAGGGCTATTTGACCAAGAAGCAGAGTGATGGGGTGCTACGACAGATGACCTGGTCTCCACAGTCACCAGACCTGAACCCAATCGAGATGGTTTGGGGTGAGCTGGACCGCAGAGTGAAGGCAAAAGGGCCAACAAGTGCTAAGCATCTCTGGGAACTCCTTCAAGACTGTTGGAATACCATTTCAGGTGACTACCTCTTGAAGCTCATCAAGAGAATGCCAAGAGTGTGCAAAGCAGTAATCAAAGCAAAAGGTGGCTACTTTGAAGAACCTAGAATATAAGACATATTTTCAGTTGTTTCACACTTTTTTGTTAAGTATATAATTCCACATGTGTTAATTCATAGTTTTGATGCCTTCAGTGTGAATCTACAATTTTCATTGTCATGAAAATACAGAAAACTCTTTGAATGAGGTGTGTCCAAACTTTTGGTCTGTACTGTATATATATATATATATATATATATATATATATATATATAAAATTATAATTTTTTTATTTATGTATTTTTTCATTTGTGGGATAACCCCTTCAGGGACAGGGTCCCTTCTCCTATTTTCTTCTTGTTATTGTTTACTTGTTTTAATCATTTGCAAAATATATATATATATATATATATATATATATATATATACACACATATTATATTTTATTCATTCAAGTAATAACCAACATGGGTTTACCAAGGAAAGATGTTCTCAGACTATCCAGATTTGTTTTTATGAGGAGGTGAGTAGAAGCCTCGACAGAGGGGTGGCTGGAAATGAAGCTTTTTTGAATTTTGCAAAGTCTTTTGATACTGTTCCTTATAGATGTTTAATAAGTAAAATAAGGCCAATAGCCTAGAAAGTATAGTTTATAATTGGATTAAAAAACATTCTGAAGGGCCGTGTCCAGAGAGTTGTGGTCAATGATTCCTATTCGGAATGGTTCCAGTGGTGTACCCCAAGGTGCAGTGCTGGCTCCCCTATTATTTAATGTATTTATTAGTGATATTGAGGATGTGATTAATAGCACCATTTCTAAGTTTGCAGATGACAACAAGCTATGTAGTGTTTGGCCATCAACTTGGCAAATGAGGTTCAATGTGGATAAATTTAAAGTTATGAATCTGGGCAGTAATAATCTAATAATGACATTTATTTAATCTTGAGAACAGATAAGGGGACACATGATTAACCTATACAAATATATAAATGGGTTGTACAAAAAATATGATGACAAGCTGATGTAAAATCCCCTCGAAAGATAAGGGGACACTGCCTCCGACTGGAGAAGAAAAAGCTTAGTCTCTAGAGGTGTCAAGGCTTCTTTAGTCTTACTCAGGACATGGTCACAACATGAACAGTGGGTAGTTTTAAAAAGGACTTAGATGAATTCTTAAAATTAAATAAAAAATGTTTATAAAAATGTGTTGAAGTCTGGGTCTCACTCCCTTTTTTCTAAAATTTACATCCCCACCTATCCGTTGGTTGAACTTGATGGATTTATGTCTTTTTAACCGTACTAACTATGTAACAACAGTATATTTATCTAGCATTGCCTAATTCAAAGGAGTTTTCCGGGAGTTAACTACTGATGACCTATCCTCAGGATAGTAGATGGATAGAAGCAGCACTGCTATACCTGTAATGAGGTTTTAAACATCCATATTGATATCCTCATCTGAGTTGGATTCGGTGGTGCACGCAGAAATCGGGTCCTGGCTTCGTGGTCCCGCAGTAATCCTAGTAGATTTAGTAATCCGCAGCACTCCTTCAATTGTTGCAAACCAGTGTGATCTTTATTACAAAACCATCATGGTAATTCACAGCAATGGCACCATTGCTGTGAATTACCATGATGGTTTTGCAATAAAGATCACACTGGTTTGCAACAATTGAAGGAGTGCTGCGGATTACTAAATCTACTATCCTCAGGATAGGTCATCAGTATCTGATTGCTGGGGGTCCCGGGTGTCGGGACCCCACCGATTAGATATTGATGTCCTATTCTGAGAATAGGTCATCAGTAATTAAATCCTGGAAAACCTCTTTAAAGCACCGTGGAATATAAATATAAAAGGGGTATTCCGGTTACCATAAATATAACTTATGTTTCAGACTAATTCATCATCAATAATTACCTAATATAATGTTTATTTCACATATTTACCGTTTAGTAGTTAAAAAAGTAGTTTTCTTCCTCTCCTACCCACTGTGTTTCCTCATAAGTTACCATGGCATCGACCTGTAGTTCTGAGCCTTTGTTAGGTCGAGCATGCTCAGTGTGTTGCTATCAATTCTCTAGCTAAATGTTAGTGTGCTGCTGATTACTGAGTAGGGGGGGGCGTAACTGGACTGGAATATCAGGCAGCCAATCAGTAAACATCAACACTCACAGCAGGAAAGCTAGGGATTGTGGGAATTGTAGTCTTGTGAGGAAAGATCAGGAGCCATGATACTCTCAGTGTGCTGCAGGCTCAGGAGCTAGACAAATGGATTGCAAGGTAAAATGAAGCTCTGGTGATATGTATAGGTATGGGTTCTGGTTGGGTCACAGCTACAGTAGCAGCTAGAGATGAGCAAATTTTTCAAAAATTCGATTTGGCTAGTTCGGCGAATTTTCCGAAAAGATTTGCTTAGATCCGAATAAATTCGTTGCGAATCGCGTTAAAAAACGGCTACTTCCGGGCTGCAGAGAGCCTGGATAGTGGAGTAGAACACTGTGCCTTGCAGTAAAACGCATAGGGAGTAGTGGTGAGCGAGCACCTCTGTGCTCATATGCTCGAGTGCTCTGGCCGAGCACTCGAACATAATGTTAGTCAATGGGACTAAACCAGGCACCCCCCGCTTGGAAGAGGGGAGGGTGTCTGGTTAATAGGAAAAGGTCAGAATCGCGACTTCTCCTCTTTTACTCCTTTCGCTCGTAAAAGTATGCTAATTAACTGAATTTGAACGCATTAGCGCACAATGCGCACACATTAGCGTCCAAATGTGTACGCATTAGCATACAAATTCGTATGCATTAGCATACAATGCGTAGCATTAGCGTATAAATCAACATTACAGTGAATGCTAGCATTGCGCTCGAGTACACTCGGTGTTCGGCCGAACACCGAGCAGAGCCGAGCGTAGGCATGCTTGGCTGAACAGCGAGTTCAGCCGAGCATGCTTGCTCAACACTAATAGGGAGTCTGCTGTGGTAGTGAAAGAATACTGTGACCCTGCGTGACACGCACATAACAGGCTTCGCTCTTATAATCGCTGCACACTTTTATGTATTTGGGCAGTTAAGGGGCCAAAACTCACCAAACAACTCAAGTCTGAACTCAGCCTTACAGGTCAATGTTAGCGCCAGCTATAAAGAATCGTGCAGAGGCCCAAGATCCTACTAGAGCGCCAAAAGCGCACGCCTTTTACACCAATTCACTGATTCCACATACATTTCGACAGAAACTGTTCTATTACACGCTTATACAAGCAGAGCCCCCCCCAGACAGGTTGGAGATAGCAGTGGCAGCAGCATCAGCAGTCTCTAGAGTGGCACGACGACAGTGTGGCCATGTGGCAGCAGCACGAGTAGGGCACAGAGTGGCAGAATGACAGACCCTGGAAGTGGCAGCAGCAGTGGAAGTAGTTGTACAATTTGGAGGCCACAGAGTGGCACAATTACCTAATTTTGACGCTAGGAGACGGCATGTGGAGTCGGCGGCGACAGCAGCATCAGGCCTGAGAGTAGCATGATGACATACCCTGAAGAGCAGACCGTAATAAAAAATTCTCGTCCTTTTGGTTAAGATCAACTGTAGTATATGTTCTTATCAGTATCGGGGCTGGTTATGCCAGCGGATGGGAACATAAGGAGGAGGTGCAGTGAAGGCTCCAGCTTTGCCTCGACTGTGACAAAATGTCAGTATTGACCCAAGACGCCAAGAAAGTTCGGAGTTCCATCTTGAGATCGAGTTGGCGGTCTGCAGGGAGCTGAGCTACTACCTGTGGGAGCCCCTCCCTCTCGCTTCCCCCATGCTCATCGCTGAGTGTCCTGGGGGCCGGAATCGTTTACTTTTAAAAATTCGAGTGTTCAAAACGAACAGGGTTTCCTGTGTACTTGAGCTTTGAATAATGGAATAGGACTACAGAACGTACCAAAAATATACGACTAACATGCTGCTGCCGAACAGAAGGCCCAAAAAATTCTAATCAATTTACTAGGCCAACGAGTGGCACCATAACAGCATCTGCAAGAGGCAGCAGCAGTCGAACAAATTTCAAGGCCACAAAGTGACACCGTAACAGCAGCTGCAAGAGGCAGCAGTCGAACAAATTTCAAGGCCACAGAGTGGCACCGTAACAGCAGCTGCAAGAGCCAGCAGTCAAACAAATTTCAAGGCAACAGAGTGGCACCGTAACAGCAGCTGCAAGAAGCAGCAGCAGTCGAATAAATTTCAAGGTCACAGAGTCACACCGTAACAGCAGCTGCAAGAGGTAGCAGTCGAATACATTTGCTAGGCCACAGAGTGACACTGTAACAGCAGCTGCAAGAGGCATCAGCAGTCGAAAAAATTTCAAGGCCACAGAGTGGCACCGTAACAGCGGCTGCAAGAGGTAGCAGTCAAACAAATTTCAAGGCCACAGAGTGGCACCATAACAGCAGCTGTGAGAGGCAGCAGCAGTCAAACAATTTTCAAGGCCACAGAGTGGCACCATAACAGCAGCTGCAAGAGGCAGCAGCAGTCTAATACATTTGCTAGGCCACAGAGTGGCACCGTAACAGCATCTGCAAGAGGCAGCAGTCAAATACATTTCAAGGCCACAGAGTGGGAGAGGCAGCAGGAGTCATACTAATTTTAATGAGACAGAATGGCACAGTGACATACCCTGGGAGAGGCAGCAGCAGTCATAAAAATTTAAATGTAACATGCCGTAGAGTGGCACAATTACATAATTAAGAGGTAGCGGCAGCTAGGACACAGAGTGTGGAGGTGGCGGCAGCAGCATGAGTAGGCCACAGAGTGGCACAATTACATAATTTGGAGGTAGTGGCAGATAGGACACAGAGTGTGGAGGCGGCGGCAGCAGCATGAATAGGCCAGAGAGTGACACAATTACATAATTTAGACGTAGCGGTAGCTAGGACACAGAGTGTGGAGGCAGCAGCAGCATACCGTAGAGTGGCACAATTACATGATTTAGAGGTAGCGGCAGCTAGGACACAGTGTGTGGAGGTGGCGGCAGCAGCATGAATAGGCCACAGAGTGGCACAATTACATAATTTGGACGTAGAGGCAGCTAGGACACAGCGTGTGGAGGCGGCGGCAGCAGCAGCAGTAGCATAATGTAGAGTGGCACAATTACATAATTTGGAGGTAGCGGCAGCTAGGACACAGCGTGTGGAGGCGGCGACAGCAGCATGAGTAGGCCACAGAGTGGCACAATTACATAATTTGGACGGAGCGGCAGCTAGGACACAGCGTGTGGAGGCGGCAGCAGCATCATCAGGCCACAGAGAGGCATGGTGACATAGCCTGGAGGTGACAGCAGTAGCAGCATGAGGAGACCTGATTGTTAAGGTGGCAGCAGCATCAGAAGGCTACATATTGGGTCAGTGACAGAGTGGAGAGGTGGGTGGCAATACCAGTCACTGGTAAAGATGCTGGGTGGTAGAAGGAGCAGCTGGTAGATGTGTGGCATCAGGCGGGTGGCAGCATCATAAGAGTGGCTGAGGCAGGTAGCCTGAAGAATACAGTCTCATTTGTCAAGGTTTAGGTGACGCATCATGGCTGATCTATTCTGATGCATCAGGCGTTGGTGGGTGGAAATCCTGGCTGATCCATGCCTGATTCATCTTGACAAAGGTGAGCCTTTCCACATTTTGGAAGGACAGGCGAGTTCTCCTTGGGGAAACTATGGCCCCCGCCGCACTGAACACCCGCTCTGATGCCACACTACTAGCCGGGCAGAACAGCTTCTCCAGTGCAAACTCGGCCAGTTGCGGCCACAAATCCAGTTTGGTTGCCCAGTAGTCCAGCGGATCTGCATTGTGGGGTGGCAGGGTGCTGTCCAAGTAGGCCACCACCTGCTGGTTCAGGGTCTGCTCCTGGTCTACCTGCTGCTGCTGGTGGTGGTGAGTACTTTCCGCACTTGGCGGGTGAAGAAAGCTGCTCATCAGCGACTCCAGACTCAAGTTGCTGATGATGGAGCTGGTACTGCTCCTACCCCCCCCACCTCCCCACAGCAGCCATGGCGGTGGTACGTGAGCGCTGAGGGACCCCCCGGTCAGACCTGCGAGAGGATGGACGACGACGCAGATAGGCAGCAGCCAACTGACTACATAGGATGTCTCTATAGTACTTCAGTTTGTCCTCCCTCTCAGCAGGTGAAAAAAAGGCCCCCATTTTAGACCAGTAGCGAGGGTCCAAGAGGGTGGAGAGCCAGAAGTCATCCCTCTGCCGGATGGTGACTATTCGGCTGTCACTACATAAGCAAGTGAGCATGCATCGGGTCATTTGCGCAAGTGACTCGGAGGGACTCCCTGCCTCCAACTCCACTGTTTACTGCCATGGTGTCTCTGGGTCATCTGCCTCATCTTCTGCATCTCCCTCTACCTCCTCTGGTGCTCCTGCTCCTCCTCTTCTGTCACCTGGGTAGAAAAACCACTACATTCTTGTGCTCCAATGTCCTCCTCCTCCTCCAGTTCATCCCCCACCGGACTCATGTGGCCATGAGATGCAGTCTCCACGTTTCCAGTACCCTGACCAGAACGATTTTGCAGCATCTGTTCCAGGACATGAAGCAGTGGAATGACGTTCTTCATACCGTAGTCCTGGCGACTGACAAATAACGTGGCCTCCTGAAAGGGCCTGAGCAAGCG
>ONZH01017231.1:0-69576 GCA_900303285.1 Rhinella marina | reverse complement strand
TCCTGCCTAACCAACATCTAAATTGGGCCCTAGCACTCTCCC
This sequence comes from Rhinella marina, assembly GCA_900303285.1. Classification (NCBI taxonomy): domain Eukaryota; kingdom Metazoa; phylum Chordata; class Amphibia; order Anura; family Bufonidae; genus Rhinella; species Rhinella marina. The sequence goes on along the minus strand of ONZH01017231.1, from coordinate 69,534 downwards.
TGACAGACAGCAGCTCTATCCCTAATCTCATGTAGGCGGCATCTGACGTGAGCAGCGCGGGACCAGATTCTTATATTCTTAGGTCATCTGATCTGGCCAGCCAATCCCTGCCATCGACTTGTAGGGGTGCCACGTGATGCTAGGAGGTACCAAAGACTCTCCTTCATGTTGATTGGCTGAGAAAAGGCGCCTAACATGCAGGAAGAGGAAGATGCCATTTCCCCGAGGATCGCAATATGCTCGTCCGAGTATCGAGCATATACGAATACCCTAATGCTCAAACGAGCACCAAGCTTGGAAGAGCATGTTCGCTCATCTCTACTTATTACATTGTGCTGCTGGGATCCACAGTGCTCAAAGGAAATCTAAGAAAGTGATCAATTCCCCCTACATCACTACTGCAGGGTAGATTATACCACAATATGCTGGTCTTCTAGAGTAAGAAACACTTTAGTAACTGATTTTCAGTTTTCACCTTTTCAGCTAAATGATGGAACTGAGAGGAAGACCGTCGTTATTAAAGAGACCATCCAGTATTAGAAAAACATGGCTGATTTATTAAGAAAATAATGTTTCTGGTACTGTTTTAGGTACTCAAGTTTCTGTACAAAAACAAGCATGGCAGCAAATATTCCCTGCTGTAAGTAATGTGTATATATATATATACCTTACAGACTAAAAGTTCTCATTCAAAGAGTTTTCTGTATTTTCATGACTATGAAAATTGTAGATTCACACTGAAGGCATCAAAACTATGAATTAACACATGTTTCAGTTGTTTAACACTTTTTTGTTAAGTATATAATTCCGTTTTGATGCCTTCAGTGTGAATCTACAATTTTCATAGTCATGAAAATACAGAAAACTCTTTGAATGAGAATGTGTGTCCAAACTTTTCGTCTATACTGTATATATATTAATAGTGTGTACATTATAGGGTTTTAAAAAACCTTTATGCTCTTAATTTTATATGGAGAAATCAGTAATTACTAGAGATGAGCGAGCACTAAAATGCTCGGGTGCTCGTTATTCGAGACGAACTTTTCGCGATGCTCGGGTGCTCGTTTCGAGTTACGAACCCCATTGTAGTCAATGGGAGACTCGAGCATTTTTTGCAGGGGACCAAGGCTCTGCCTAGGGAAGGCTGGGTGAAGACCTGGAAACATCGGAAAATGATGGAAACACCACGGAAATGGACAGGAAACAGCAGGGGCAGCATGCATGGATGCCTCTGAGGCTGCCTAATCCCACCATTACCCCAAATTCTCCTGCAACAGCCTGGTGGTTACCCTTATGGCAATTGTGCTCACCCAGACCAAGAAAGGCGGGGCACATGCCCATCACATGTTAGGGAAGCACCCAACTAGGTGCAACGAAGGTCCATCACCCATGCCCATGCTGGCACTGCTCTCCTATTCCCAGCCACACGATGCAGGCATAATCCTGACACCACATGGTGGTGACACCAACAAGTGACCAAGTTAGATGAGGTAGCAGCTGAGCCACCCAAAAATTTAGCCTGACGCAGCATGGCGGTGACAACAGAGTGACCGAGTTAGACTGAGGTAGCAGGAGGTGAAGCACGGATGGAAATTCGAAGGAGGAGGGGTTGAAGGAAGAGGCATAGTAAGTCTGAGAAACCCCACAATCCTCCAAGTGGGCAGTACATGAGCGGCCCCAGGGACAGACTCGGTCAGAGTCACCCAGCTACTCGACGGTAGCAGGTAGAGCACATAAAAAATTTAGCGTCGCCCTGTATGGCTGTGACTACACATTGACCGAGCTACATGACGGTAGCAGGTAGAGCACAGGAAAAATTTAGCGTGGCCCTGTATGGCTATGGCTGTCAATTTAGGTACGGTTGTCAACTATGAAATTGATCAAGTGGGGCATGTGTTGTATGTAATCTTCTCAGTTTAATACCGTATACGTCACCTATCCAGAAAAATAGTTTGGAGAGATAGAAAGAGAGGAAAAAGACGTATTTTTAAAAGTGAGGTTTAGTATAGATCAGTTAAAGAGAAAGAAAGGATTTTATGAAATGGATTTGTATCACTGAGAGCAAAAAAACGTATTTTTTTACGTGACGTGCAGTATAGATCAATTACACAGAAACAACAGATTGTGGTCTGTGCTGACTGAGGTGCTGGACTGTAACTCACAGAATTGTTCCACTGAGCTGTGTGAAATGGATTTGTATCACTGAGAGCAAAAGAACGTATTTTCTAATGTGACGTGTAGTATCGATCACTTGGAGAGAAAAAGTGGAATGTGCAGACTTGGGCTGCTATAGTGCAAACCACTATGGTGGTGACAACAAAGTGAGCGAGTGACACTGTGGGAGCAGTCGAACTACATAAACATTTTTCGTGGCCCTGTATGGCGGTGGTGACAACAGAGTGACTGAGTTAGTAGCTGGTGAAGAACCCAAAAATTTAGCCTGACACAGCATGGCGGTTACAACACCGACTTTGTCCGACTGAGAATGCAGTGAAATGGCTTTTGTTGAGCCTCCAAATTTTTTTTTCTTTTCGGAGTACATAAAGTCGACCCTCAGCAAAAGTTTTTTTTTTTTAACTGTTGGTACTTGCGCCTCATGAAAAATAGTTTTGGACTGTCTGTTTGACGCTCCTGAAAAATTGTTTTACAGTGTCTGTAGAGAGAGGGCCTGTAGGTGGCCCTCCAGAAAAATTGTTTGGAGAGAGGGCCTGTAGGGGGCCCTCCGGAAAAATTGTTTAGAGAGAGGGCCTGTAGGTGGCTATCCGGAAAAATTGTGGTAAAAGAGTGCCAGTTGGACCTCTAAAAAATGGCGCTTTTTGGGTCAGCGTTAGGCAAAGACAACAAGGATGAGGAGGAGTAGGAGGAGTACAGAAGAGGAATCGGATACATAAGTAATGTTAATCTTTAGCTGCTTTCCCCGGAGATTTGAATTCCGGTGAAATCCAGGCTTTGTTCACTTTAATAAGCGTCAGCCTGTCAGCGCTGTCAGTTGACAGGCGTGTATGCTTATCGGTGATGACGCCACCAGCTGCACTGAATACCCGCTCTGACAACACGCTAGAAACAGGGCAGGCCAGCACCTCCAAGGCGTACAGCGCCAGTTCAGGCCACGTGTCCAGCTTTGAAACCCAGTAGTTGTATGGAGCAGAGTGATCGGTCCGGACATTGGTATGGCCAGCTAGGTACTCCCTCACCATCTTTCTGTAAAGCTCCCCCCTACTCTGCGTAGACTGGGGACAGGTGACAATGTCTTGCTGGGGTGACATAAAACTGGAAAAGGCCTTGGAGAGCGTTCCCCTGCCAGTGCTGGACAAGCTGCCTGCTCGCCTACTCTCCCCCGCTACTTGGCCCACAGAAGCAGGCCCTCTGCCGCTAGTGGTGTCAGATGGGAAGGATTGTTTCAACTTGTGCACCAGGGCCTGTTGATATTGATTCACTCTCATACTCCTTTCCTCTACAGGGATGAGAGTGGAAAGGTTCTGCTTGTACCTTGGGTCCAGGAGAGTGAACACCCAGTAATCGGTGTTTGAAAAAATTCTTCTAATGCGAGGGTCATGGCATAGGCAGCCTAACATGAAGTCTGCCATGTGCGCCAGAGTCCCAACACGCAAGAATTCCCTCTCCTCACTGGCCTGACTCTCCATTTCCTCCTCCTCCTCCAAGTCCTCCTCTTCAGCCCATACACGCTCAAGAGTTAAGAAGGACTGAGCACTGGTACCCTCTTCTGTCTCGCCGACATTCTCCTCCTCTTCCTCCTCATCCTTATCCCCCTCCTCCGATACGAGCTGAGAAACAGACCGGAGGGTGCTCTGGCTATCAAGCGACATATCTTCCTCCACCGTCTCTTGTGACAAGCGCAAAGCTTCCGACTTAATGCTGAGCAGTGAATTTTTCAACAGGCAAAGCAGCGGGGTGGTGAGGCTGATAACGGCGGCATCGCCGCTGACCATCTGTGTTGACTCCTCAAAGTTGTTCAATACCTGGCAGATATCAGACATCCACGTCCACTCCTCATTGTAAACTTGAGGAATCTGACTGACCTGACTACCAGTTCTGGTGGAGGTTGTCATCTGGCAGTATACAATCGCTCTGCGCTGCTGGTAAACTCTGGATAACATGTTTAATGTCGAATTCCATCTTGTGGGCATATCGCACAACAGTCGGTAAGTAGGCAGTTGTAGGCGGCGCTGCGCTGCCCTGAGAGTGGCAGCATCTGTGGTCGACTTGCGGAAATGCGCACAGATGCAGCGCACCTTGGTAAGCAAATCAGACAGATTGGGGTATGTCTTCAGGGACCGCTAAACCATGAGATTGAACACGTGGGCCAGGCATGGCACATGTGTCTGTCTGCCAAGTTGCAGAGCCGCCACCAGGTTACGCCTGTTGTCACACACAACCATGCCTGGCTTGAGGTTCAGCAGTGCTAGCCACAGATCGGTCTGCGCCATGATGCCCTGTAATAGTTCTTGGGCGGTGTGCCTTTTGTCACCTAAGCTCAGCAGTTTGAGCACCGCCTGCTGGCGCTTACCCATGGCACTGCTGCTGCGCCTAGAGCTACCGACTGAAGGCGCCGTGCCCACGGATGGTAATTCAGAGGAGGAGGTGGAGGAGGTGGAGGAGGAGGAGGGGTCGGAGGAGACGGTCTGAAAAACCATGACCGAGGTAGGCCCCGCAATCCTCGGTGTGGGCAGTACATAAGCAGCCCCAGGGTCAGACTCGGTCCCAGCCTCCACCAAGTTAACCCAATGTGCCATCAGTGATATGTAGTGTCCCTGCTCTGCAGTACTTGTACACATGTCCGTGGTTAGGTGGACCTTCTCAGAAACAGCGTTGGTCAGGGCACGGATGATGTTCTGTGACACGTGCTGGTGTAGGGCTGGGACGGCACATCGGGAAAAATAGTGGCGGCTGGGGACCGAATACCGAGGAGCAGCCACCGCCATGAGGTTGCGAAAGGCCTCTGTCTCTACCAGCCTATAGGGCAGCATCTCCAGGCTCAGCAATTTGGAGATGTGGACATTGAGGGCTTGGGCATGTGGGTGGGTGGAACTGTATTTCCTCTTGCGCTCCAGTGTCTGCTGTAAAGACAGCTGAACGCTGCACAGGGACACATTGGTGGACACTGTGGAGGATCGTGGAGGCGAAGGTGTGGTTTTCCGGCGGGAGGCGCTCGTGCCGGGGTCCTGGGTAGGGGGTTGACTAGCAGAGGCAGCGAGTGACACAGGGGAAGGAGCAGTGGTGGGATCCACAGGAGGTGAACGGCCTTGGTTCCATTGAGTGGGGTGTTTAGCACTTATATGCCTGCGCATGCTGGTGGTGGTTAGGCTAGTAGTGGTGGCACCCCTGCTGATTCTGGTGTGGCACAGGTTGCACACCACAGTCCGTCGGTCATCCTCAATTTCTTTAAAGAACCTCCAGACTTGCGAACATCTAGGCCTCGCCACGGGAGCTTCACTACATGAAACAGTTGCTGCTGATGCACCAGCTCTGGCCCTGCTTCTCCCTCTGGCCACACCACTGCCTCTTCCAACCTGTTCTGGTGCAGCACTCGCCTCCGCCTCAGAAGCACTTTCTTCACTCGACTTATCAACCCAGCTTGGGTCAGTCACCTCGTCATCCTCCGATTCCTCAACCGGCTCCCCCCCGGACTTCCTGCCCTGACAACTTCACCACTGTCTGACAACCGTGTCTCCTCATCGTCCGACACCTCTTTACACACTTCTTCCAATAAGTCAACAATGTCATCACCCACAGACTGTGACAGTTGGAAAACTTGGGCATCGGGAACGAGGTCAGCAGCAACCTGAGAAGTGGTTTATGACTCTGGGAAGGGTCCAGAAAACAGTTCCTCAGAGTATGCCGGATCGCATTCCAAAATTTCCTGGGAGGGGGCAGACTGGGGGGAAGGAGGTTGAGGTGGAGGAGCCAGAGGAGTGCTCCCTTGGGTAACGTGGGTGGACTGCGTGGAAGACTGACTGGTGGACAAATTACTTGAAGCATTGTCCGCAATTCACGACATCACCTGTTTGCACTGTTGTGGTTTCAACAATGCTCTACCACGTGTCCCTGTAAGTTCGGACATGAAGCTAGGGAGTGTAGCTCTGTGGCGTTCCCCTGCTCCCTCATCAGCAGGTACTGTCTCACCCTGCCCAGGACCACGGCCTCTGTCCCCTGCAGTATTTTAATGCCCTCGTCCTCGACCCTTAGCCCTTGGGTTCAACATTTTCTGTATATAAGTGTATTATATATTCCAAAAAAAAAAAATGGGCCTGCTGTACTGAAACCCACAAACTTGTTCAATCTGAACAAGTTAATATATAGGTGGATAAGTTAGAGCAAAATTAAGTATTTTTTTAAGTACCGTGCAGTATTGAGCAATTACACTGAAACTATTAGATTAGGCAGACTTGGTCTGCTTAAGTGCAACCCAGACAAATGTTGCACAGAGATTTTTCTAATGTAGCTGTATCAGTGAGAGCAAACGACCGTATTTGATTATATGACGTACAGTACAGGAAATACGGATTGTGGTTTGTGGTGACTGGCCAGCTTAACTGTGACACACAGAATGGTTCCACACAGCAGTATGAAATGGATTTGTATCACTGAGATTAAAAAAAAAAAGTTTTTTTTTTTTTTTTTTTTTTTTAACGTGACGTGCATAATATATGAGAGAGCAAAATCAGCCCCTGCTGACTGTGGCTATTTTCACTGCAACCCAGAAAAATGTCGCACTCAGATTTTTCTAATGTAGCTGTGTCAGTGAGAGCAAAAGACCGTATTTTATTACGTGACGTACAGTATGGGTCGCCTGGACAGAAAATACGGATTGTGGTTTGTGGTGACTGGCCAGCTGAACTGTGACACACAGAGTGGTTCCACACAGCTGTATGAAATTGATTTGTATCACTGAGATTAAAAAAAAATAATAATTTTTTTTTGTTTTTTTTTTGTTTTTCTTTACATGACGTGCAGAATATATCAGAGAGCAAAATCAGCCCCTGCTGACTGTGGCTATTTTCACTCCAACCCAATGTTGCACTCAGATTTTTCTAATGTAGCTGTATCAGTGAGAGCAAAAGACCGTATTTGATTACGTGACATACAGTATGGGTCACCTGGAAAGACGGATTGTGGTTTGTGGTGACTGGCCAGCTGAACTGTGACGCACGGAATGGTTCCACACAGCTGTATGAAATGGATTTGTATCACTGAGAGCAAACAAAAGGATTTTGTACTGTGACTTCCACTATCTATCAGTTAGACAGAAAAAAATCTTCTGCAGACTGTGCCTATTTCAATGAAACACAAAAAAATATTCCCACTTAGCTGTTTGAAATGGATGTGTGTCACTGAGAGCCAAAAAATAAACTTTTTCCAGTCTCCCTGCAAAATGCTGCAAATATGGCGGTAGCTACACTACTAATGCCAGCAAGCCCAGCCACAAGCAGATAAAAAAAAGGGTCTTGTAGCCCTAACAAGGGCTGTTGGGTTCTTTTAGAATCACTCCTGTCTAACACAAATCTAGTAGAACACCCTAACACTCTCCCTGTATCACACTGCAGATCTGTCCCTAACGGCATCCAGGCAGCGACTGAGCCGAGCACCGCGGGCAGTCACTAGTATATTCCAGGGTCACCTGATCAGGCCAGCCAACCCCTGCTATCGACATGTAAGGGCCCCACGTGATGCTGGGTGTACTGCAGAGTCTCCTGGCTTGTGATTGGCTGAGTTTATAGGCGCCAAAAATTCAAAAGGCAGGAGATGCCATTTCCTCGAGCATGGCGAGATACTCGTCCGAGTAGCGAGCACTTACGAGTACCCTAATACTCGAACGAGTATCAAGCTCGGACGAGTATGCTCGCTCATCTCTAGTAATTACATTACTTTGTGTGAGGAACATAGAAGCTGGAAAGGTCGAACTAAAAGTTATCTTCTCTGCCTCTAACACAGAATGTGTATTGATTGGACATGCTGAACTTTTATTCCATGGGATTACTGAATATCATTCGGTCTCTGGATCAGTGGAGTAATGGGTAGTCATGTAATTGACCCGTGTTAGTATTATATGCAATACGAAGTTGTCGTTTTATCGAGCTAGCTAAAGACTGATTGACTTTTTCGAACTTTCTTAGTTTCTGAAATTAGATGCTGAGGTTTTTATACCAACTATTGCAATTATTTATTTCAGCCTTAATTCACAATAGATTCAGCTTTCCTTTGCCTCTATATCTCCATGTGGATGAACATGCTCAATTTTATCTGACCATCATTTGAGATAATGAGTTGTACTCTGAAATTCAAGCATTCTCATTTTCTCACTTTATCGGTTATTATGAAACACAGAAACTCAATCCACAATGACTAAACAAAAAAGAATAAAATGGCTACATTTTAAATGGATCTCCAAATACTTTATCAAGTGCATTTATACTTTGCATAAACCAAGTAAACAATATTATAATATTATAATATAAGAGCAATTCAATGTATAAAAAAAAATCCTTTTTTTTCATGTAATTGCATTTATTTTTAGCTTAAAATTACCTTTAAGTTGCTTTCTATAAAAAAAAATCTAATGGCTAGCTCTCCAGGCCTCTCTCTCCTCTCTAGAATGATCATCTAAAGTCAGTTATATCTAAATCATACAATAGTTCAACTTTTTTGTTTGCTGATCTGAACCTCTATGTGGAAGTAATTTCAAATAGTAATCAACCTGTCAGTAAAACCATGCTGCTCTACACAGCATGGTTTAGTGATCGGTCTGATCTTAAAGAGGTTTTCTCACTTTAGCAAACGTGTGGACAAAGTTAATACAAGCCACTTACTAATGTATTGTTATTATCCATATTGCTTCCTTTGCTGGCTTGATTCATGGCTGGCTTGTAACCTTGGAAACAAGCAGTGCATAATGTAATGGAAAAATGATTAACTTCCTCTACATAATAAATGCTATTTGCTGAAGTAAGACAACCTCTTTAAAGGGGTTATGCAGGAATTGATAATGAATGCCTATCCTCAGTCCTGGCAACCCCACCAAACAGCTGTTTAAGGGAGCCGCCGCTTGTAGGCCATATAACCTATGTACAGTGACAGCACATGGTTCTAGGAAGAGACTGTGACGCTCACAGAACGCTGACCTCTTCTAACAGCTGATCAGCAGGGACTCAGGTGTCAGAACCCCGCCAATCTTATATTGATGACTTATCCAGAGGATAGGTCATCAATATGAATTGCAGGATGACCCCTTTAATGAACTAAAGCACTGCCTTGTCATAGAAAAAGCATAGTGGGAAAAACCCAGGGGCCATATTATTTGCAGGCCAGCATAATGTTGTATGTTAATACATTGTTCTGCTATTAGCTGCCATTAAGAAAAATATACAGTGCATGTGGTCAATTGCATGTCACAATCTCAATCTGGACTATATTCTTCACTTTTTCATTTGATAATTATGGTAGAATTTTAGACCAGAATTAGACTATTTTCACATCTGCAGCACTGAGATCTGGCTGCCTGATCCATCAGAGAATGCTGTGAATCCGATGGACACAAACCGGTGTGTGGCGGTTTGTGCCTGGCCGATTCTTAATCGTGTTCGGGCGAGCATTCCATTTCCATCTGTCACTGCCGGATCTGTATAATTCCAGCAGAGAATCCATGCTGCAGATGTGAAAGTACTCGTAAGGCTCCATTTACACGTCCGCAAATGGCGTCCGCATCCGTTTCACAATTTTGCGGAACGGGTGCGGACCCATTCACTTACAATGGGGGCGCAAAAGATGCGAACGGCACACAGTTTGCCGTCCGCATCCGCACTTCTGGTCCGAGGCCCCGCAAAAAAATAGAACATATCCTATTCTTGTCTGGATTATAGAGCCGGCCATGTGCGGTCCGCAAAATGTGGAACGCACATGGCCAGTGTCCATGTTTTGCAGATCCGCAATTTGCAGATCCGCAATGATACACGGACGTGTGAATGGACCCTTAAGATGTATGATGGTTTTCAGAAAGGGAAAGATGATTTGGTGAAAGATGTCAAGCTTCCCAGCTAAGAAGAACCCATCACAATGATTCTGCATCTTAGAAGCTCAGCTCCCATATAGGTGCAAACAGAGATTTAAGTTAGCTTCTGCTACGACTACCCACTGGGTTTCTAAGTATAGAAGGACCATAGGCTTAAATAAATAAAATACAAGTTATACTGCATCTTTGCTCACTATACATCAATCTACTCAGCTCCCCCTGCTCTACAAAATCCTGCCTGCAGATCAAACTGCATGTTCAACATGATGGGTTGAAGTTTACATGGCCAAGCACACACTGCTTCTGGTGACAGGATAAAACATACCTCCCAACCGTCCCGGATCCAGCGGGACAGTCCCAGATTGCAGTGGCTGTCCCGGCCCGGTACTGGGGAGGTATGTCCCAGTTTCTGGCAGCTGTCCCTGCGTCCATAGGATGCAGAGACAGTTGCCTGTATAGTGACTTTATCTATAATCCCTCCCGTCCCCCCTGCAGGCTCTACATACCTCCCTGTCGCTCTCCACGCCTTCGGTCTAGGCAGGGCCGGCCATCAGTCAGCCTTGGCTCCGTCCCCCCCAGACTAGAGATGAAGATGTCCTGCTGATAATGCTGCTAGGAAGAAGGTAAGTATATGGTTTTTATTTTGTTCAATTTTCTGTGAGTGGCACAGTATGGGCATATTACTGGGGGGCACAGCATTACTGGAGAGCACAGTATGGGCATATTACTGGGGGCACAGCATTACTGAGGAGCACAATATGGGCATATTACTGGGGGCACAGCTTTACTGGGGAGCATAGTATGGGCATATTGCTGGGGGGTACAGCATTGCTGGGGAGCACAGTATGGGCATATTACTGGGGGCACAGCATTACTGGGGAGCACAATATGGGCATATTACTGGGGGCACAGCATTACTGTGGAGCACAGTATGGTCATATTGCTGGGGGTACAGCATTACTGGGGAGCACAGTATGGGCATATTACTGGGGGGCACAGCATTACTGGGGAGCACAGTATGGGCATATTACTGGGGGCACAGCATTACTGGGGAGCACAATATGGGCATATTACTGGGGGCGCAACATTAGTGGGGAGCACAATGTGGGCATATTATAGGGGGGCACAGCTGGGCATATTACTGGGGACACAACTGGGCATATTACTGGGGGGCACATAGCTAGGCATATTACTGCGGACACAGCTGGTCATATTACTGGGGGCACAGCTGGTCATATTACTGGGCATATTAATGGGGGCACATAACTGGGCATATTACTGGGGGCACATAAAAGCATATTACTGGGGGCACATAACTGGGCATATTACTGGGGGCACATAACTGGGCATATTACTGGGGGCACATAACTGGGCATATTAATGGGGGCACATAACTGGGCATATTAATGGGGGCACATAACTGGGGAATTATTACTATGTGGGATAGTAAGGGGACTGGGTGGGATAAGGTGTATAGTTATGTTTTGGGCGGAGTTAGAGGCGTGGCCTAGTGCCGAACAAATTTGCACTTCGCACGCCGCACAATTTGTCCCTCTTTCTTTATTTCCGAAGTTGGGAGGTATGGATAAAATACAGAGTATTCTATGGTTTGCAGTAACTTTTCTAAAAAGAAGTAGGACCTATCCATTACTTGTTTATCGTGTTTTGTCCTCATCCTCCTCATGTAAAAACAATGACCATGGATTTCATATGCAGTCCCATAATGGTTTCCCAAGGACTCATTCAAGTGCACCTAGACATTGTTATAAGTGGTGCCAAAATTTGGTGCATTTTGATGACGTTAAGTGCAGGGGTGTGGCTTCATACTAAAGATGGTATGAACTAAGAGTTGCGCTACAATTTCAACACAATTTTAAAATTCTGTCTCAAGCTAAGCCAACCAATAGGTGGTATAAAGTTACACAAACTATGCAGCCATGTACCAAATTTATCATCCAGCCTGAGTCACTGTGATACATCTGTGGCAGGTCTAGACAGCCTGTCCAAGTTTGGATCATCTATAGGACTAATAAATCTATCCCACACATCAATAATCTTTCATTAACATATGGCCAGTGTTTGTGACCTAAAAAGAGACCTCTGCAAAATGCCATGTGAATCTAGCCTTAGGCAAGGGCTACAATCCAGCAGGTGGCTCAACAACAAGCTTCTGGAAAGTCACGACTAAGTATTTTTGGGCTACTTGACTGCAACTTGCTGTCACATGACTATTTTGGATCTGTGATTTAGTTGTAAAAATACAAAAATGACAGAATAGTCGCAGGTACATTTATATGTGACTTGGTTTGGGGTCTATGATGCCAATGTCATGTGTTGGATTTTTTGTGAGGGACACAGCGTAGATGCAGCTGGTCTTAAGTCACACAAACAACCTTTACAATCTCCATGCCATAACACATATGTAACGACAGTCTAAAGTCAGTTTTTGGACCATTTGCTGCACTCGCTCCTTTAAAAATGACCTGACCAACTTTTAGTCTATTTTTTTGTCGTTTTAGACCAGTTTTATAAGTCTGAACCTACCCTAAAGCATTTAAAAAGAAATATTATTAAGTGTGCTTAATAATCACGACCTTTACTATGATCACTTTTCTAAGATTTGTACACTTTACTTGTGGCTTTAGAATATCTTGTTGTACAATAATTCTACTGTGTATGCTCCTAACAAGTAACAAGTAATAAGTGTTTCCATCATTCCAGTAATGATTGCTTTAGCACTTTGATTTAGCATTGATCTACGTCAAGTAAAGTTCTGTGGCGGCTAGAATACTTGAGGGCTTTGAAATTGTTCTCTATCTTCATGTACTCAAAAAAATAACATCGTCCATATGGACTTTATAGAATGGTGTCCTCCACACTCCCAATCCATAGCCCTGCAAATGAGCTAGAGTGTATAGCTGCTCACAAACAGCCAGACCAGATGGTTCAGTCTAACAATTTAAGGCTTTGAATTGCTTACTTTTGACATGTAAAAAATTATGTTGATCAGATTCATAGATAAATCTGATTCTGAGAAAGCTAGGTGATTTCCAGTATGGTTGTCTTTATTATTCCCAAATGGGTTTATACTTAAAGGGAACCTGTCATCTCCGAAACACCCCCTGAACTAGAGTAAGTGTTGTATAGTGTAAGTGATGATGGATCCGAATATGTAAGTTTTATCTTCATACTCACTTCTATTCTGACTCTGTGCTCCCACAGACCAGCAGTAAAATGCACTCACTGGACTCCAGTGCTCACTCATATAATGAAGAGGACTCAGAGAAGAGTCCTGTCAATGCATTTAACTGTTGGCTTGTGGGAGCACAGCATCAGAATAGAAGTGAGTATGAAGATAAAACTTACATATTCGGATTCAGCATCACTTACAATATACAACGCTTACTCTAGTTCAGGGGGTGTTTCGGAAATGACAGGTTCCCTTTAAGTCCATAATGTCAAATCTGTCAATGACATTATGGATTGTTACATTCCACATACCTCTCCTGTTAATGCTATTGTCCCCCTAGTGCCCATATTGTCCCTCAGCTTTCCCAGAAAATGGGATAAATAAGGAATGGCTAGATGGCATATGAAAACAAGACAGCTGCCAGAATCTTAATTAAAATCAGGGACATTTTTCTATGATGAGAAACGCTCTTTAAAATTCAACATGTAAGTTTTTTTTTGTCTACAGCATCCACATGTATCACCTTAAATATCAACATAGATGCTCAAACTACTTACAAGGATGTGTCAAAGAGGGTGTATTGCTAAGGAGGACCTGATGCTCCCCAGTGACTGATTTTTACAAACAAGCACATATTGTTAATAATTTAATAAGGAATGGCTTTACTTGCAAAACTAGGGCAAGTTGGTGTAAATTGTGCTTACGTTTGTCAGATGCAATTTACAGTGGCTGTCATTTTTACACACTGTGGCATGCACTGTGTGACACTGTGCTGGAGGCTTTTCAATTATATGCAAATTATACAAATTAGGAGTAGTTTATGCAGATTTTGAGAGTCTACCCCAGTGCAGTAATTAAAAGGAAGGCATAGCAAATAAAACGCATGCTAATGAGATTTTGCGGTATGAAGTTTTGCTGTTTTTTTACTGTCAGTTGGGAGCTAGCAGTAAAAGGAAAAACTGACACTTCTCTTTTATCCCCAAACACATGACAAATCAAATGATGGTGATGGAAGCCAATAACCATGTACTTTATTATTACTGAAACCTGGATAAACAAGTTAATTAACTGCATGCGGATGTGTCCCATCGCTGCTTTCCACGTGATGTATCGTGCTCTCAAATCAACATGGAGATCTTAATTGCTACAACAAGGGAGAAAAAAGTAAAGTATGCAACTTCTAGACTGCCAACACCTTCCCACAGGGGTGTACTATGTCTACTTCTATTTTACATAGTAACACAGCAGAGTTGAGTTTTGTGCTTAGGTATGTGTTAGTGTTGGGCTTGTATAAATTCGATTATTGATGAGAGTATGGCCGCACAGGGAGGTTTCTTGATGCAGTTTTGTAAGGAAAAATCAGCAGTGAATCATAAAAGGAAAGAACAGATACTACTTATCCACTTTTTTAAATTCACTCTTGGTTTTGGCAGGAAGCCTGACCACGTGACTATACACTAACTTTGTCTTGAGGTGCTGTCCTCAAAATCCTGTGCCTGCTTTGCCTGGTATGCAGTATAGACAACAGGTACCTATATAACAGTGCTGTTGCTGGTGCTTGTTGGAATATTATATTTATAATATTATTAGAACCTGTAACTGTCTAATATGTGCTATATACAAAGTAACTGTCTTGAGGAACCTTCTTTAAAAAGTTGCTCCCACTATAGACAGCAGGTACTTATAGAGTATAGCAGTAATATTGCTGGTGCATATTGAGATATAATTATATATATGTAACTTTTGTTGCTGCCCTTTGTACTTTATTTCAATATAATGCCACATGACAGATCTACAGCATGACAAAGTAGCATGGCAAAGTAACTGTCTGTGGCGAGGAACATTCTTCAAAATGTTGCTCCTTCTTTACCTGCTATACACTATAGACAGAGCAGGTACATTTGTTGCAGCTCCTTACTTTTTTCAGTGTAATGTCACAATGCACTCACAATATGGAAATAAAACTGTCTCCCATATGTAAAGTAACTACTGTAGGTTCAGTGCATATAGTAGATGCTGGAACTCCACACATACTTGATGCAGGAACACATAGGAGGGGAAGACCAAGGAGTACAAAAGGAATACTATGTCCTATAATTTGACACATCAGAAAGACATCAAGCTTTGTTACTGAAGTAGATGTATCAGCAAGGAGCCTGCAGTTTCCCCAGCTGCATATCCTGCTATTTGCAGACATGAACTGGATATGGGGGATGGAGGAAATGGGATCAGATTAAAAAAAATAAATCTGAAAGAATGAATGTCAAGGAAATCTACAATAGGAAACAGTTCAATCACAGTTGTATATGAGTAATACTGAAACATGGAGAAGGTTGGGGCATCTACTGACAGCCAGGTGGGTGTCTTTTTATGTCATGACACTACAATACACAAAGGAGGAAACACACAATACAAACATCTGATAATCAGTTATGGAGAGCTTTCTATTGGATATGCTGTACATCACTGTTCATTGGTGGTATGGATATAGTTACCTTCTTTCTCCATGTATCACATAAGAACTCCTGAAGAAGCCAAGTAATTCATTCTCTATAATAGCATTATAAATGATCTTCAGGTTATAACTTTTCTGTGCCTCTAGGGTCCTGTTTAGAACAACCACTAAGACCTGGTTGGATGGATAAGCAAAGAAGTTTGAAACTTTGACTTCCCCTGCCACCTTGTCCTCTGCTACTTGGACTCTCTCCACATTTAATCTGTGAGCATGGACCACAATGTATCTGCTAGAGTTCAGACATTCAATCTCCACATTAAGTTCTCCAGAAAAAGTGAAGTTTACCATAAATGCAGTAATCATCAGATTATAGTGCAGTGGTCTTAAGTGTGTTGGTAATCTCAGGTAAGTCCATGGCTTCCAGTCTTCATCTTGGTCCTTATCCTGCAGATGATTGGTCCCATCCCCAGCATCCTTACCTACCTCCAGATTTTGGTTAAATCTGGCTGCTTCAAGGATGCTGTTGTTAATTGTCCTAGTGGATCCATCTGTACATTCTTCAAACCTAACACTAAGGAACACTGCAATGATAGTCACAACGATCAAAGCCAAGATAGACAAAGCAAAGCCCAGAAGTAGCTTCCTGTGAACAGTGATCTGCCTCTCTGTGGTCCTTGGTCTCACAGCCACAGTATCTGCCCACTGGTCCTGCAGACCTCTGCCGTTCCTCATTCCGGAGTCTTGTATCACCATGGAGCTGTGAAGTAAGCTGTTTTTTTGTCCCTTATTGGTCACATCCATAGCAGCTCATCCTGGAACTCCAAACAAATAAAGGTACCAGACAGTCACTTTGCATGCAGATATCCCACACTAGAACTTGGGGCATCACCTTCCACTTCATATTCTGGAATGAAAAGGTGAGATAGTTAACCCTTATTGTAGGATGTCATCACTGGTGGAATCCTTCTTGTTCTATTAGAATGCTGTCACTGAGCAGGAGCTGCAGGAACTTAGGAAGGAATGGCTTTGGTTCTGGACAAGCCACGTTGTTTATACTGGGATAATCAAGGAAACTCTTGGCTTATGAGGGGGAGGAGAAGTGACAGGACTGCATGACATTTCACAGAACTCCAATCCTAGGCAAGGAAATCACACACACTTCTGATTGGGCTGGTGTCCCCTTCTCATAAAAAGAGCACAGATCCAAGACACAAATACATCCCGGGGAAGTTGCTGTGCTTCCAGCAGGCTTGTGTCCTAGAGCATCCCCATCTGGCCAGCACAGCTTTCCTGAGCACTCACTCTACTCGGTGGATGCGGATTCTTCTTGCAGCATCTGCTCTCCTCTGTGTCAAGCAATGCCAGGGACAGTGCACCAGGACTGCTCAGTCACCATGATCCAGGGATCCAAGCAGGATGCTAGCATACAGCAGAAGACAAGGCAAGTGTAACAGTGTATGGACTAGTGTTTCCTAGCTAGTGATGTAAGGTTAGAATGATATACCAAACCCCCAGCTTGCTGTAGTGAGTGTATGAAATGAGCAGAGCAGATGCCCCCACCATCTGCATGTCTCATTAATATCCCTCCTATACTACAGTGGCTGCAGGTTTCCCTCTGAACCTCTCCTTCCTTCTCATTCTTCCTTTTCTATTTGTTTTTCTTCATCCATTTCCCGTTCTTTACCTCCCCCATATCCAGTTCATGAACATATGTTTGGCAATAACATGATTTGCAGCTGGGGAAATGTAGCCTCTTTGCTGATACATCTACCTTGGCAATAGTGCTTGATGCCTTCCTGATGTGTCAATTCATAAGACATGTTATTTCTCTTGTACTCCTTGATCTTCCTCTTATGTGTGCATGCATAAAGTAAGTGTGGAGTTTCAGCATTAACTGTGTGCATCCAGCAGGCATAGCTACATCACACACAGGATCCAGTTTCATAGATTTTGCTATGATGTGCATGAGACACACCGTGTTTAGAATACAGCAGGAAAAAGATAGCAATTGAAACCATTTTCAAATTTGTCCAGCTGTCTGTATGGCATATGTATTGTAAGTAGGATATTCGGATTAATACATAGACAATGGAAGTGAACGCATCTAACAATGTTTTTATTCATTAGAACAACTGAAGTGAATAAGTGCCAACTGTGCCAAGGAACCAGACGAGTAATTCTGTTATAAAAAGTTTTTTTTTTTTTTTAATATTATTTTTTATCCATTTAATCATTATAAGTAGCCTTGGAAAGCTTGGTGATAACCAGTATAATACAAATATTTGTAGTTGTATAATAATATAGAAGGGGATAGACTAATGACAAAATGGCAAATCTTAGAAATCTAAATGTTGAGAAAGTTTGGTAATAGTGACTATGCATTGATTGCCATCCGGCTTTCCTGGAAACCATTATATCTAAGAAAAGGCACATTAGAATGTGTAACAGATTGATAGAATTTACAGCATGTAATCCTTATGTATGGAAAGCAAGCAACAATTATATTTGTTATATTAGCCGATGTTCAAACAAATCTACAGGTCTCATGCTTTAACACAGAAAGCACCCAACATATGGAATTACTCAGCTTTCTGAGAGTCCTGAATGGCAAGTCATCCGAATAATATTTAAATAATAGATCACTGTGTAATTTGGCAAGTTTGCTTTTCTGTAACCTAAGAAAGCTAGGTGACAATCCATGCGAAAATAGTAGTGGCAGCAAAATTTGTTGTCAGTAGAACTCCCAAACACAGATAAAACTAAGTCACAGCTGAACAGATTGTTTTATAACTTGAAATGACTGCTAGCTCATGCATTTACCAGTTTTTGCAACTGAAGATCTTCATTTATAGGTCACAAAAACAATTATATCTGTTTGCTGAATATTGCACAACATTTACACAATATGGCAAACACTGTTAATTGGGGATATGGGGGAGGAAGAGAATGGGCAAGCACTGAATCTGAAAAATAAACCAGAGAGTGTGGGTAAAAGAGAGGTACAGAGAGAAACCTTGCAGTCACTGTAGTAAAGGAGGGAAATTAATGAGACATGCAGATGGTGGGGGCATCTGCTCCTCTTATTCTATACCCTCTATACATCAGTGAGATGGCTGTTTTATCATCATTATAACCTTACATCACTAACTTGTCAATACACTCACATTGTGATAGGTTTCACTCCCTAAATTATAGTGATTGAGTAGTCCTGGTTCACTGTCTCTGCCATAGTTATACACAGAGAAGAGCAAATGCTGCAAGAAGATTCCACATCCAGTATGTAGTGTCTGGTTACGCAAGGTATGCTTCTTCATTCTACAAGGTTTTCTAAATCAATCAGTTCCCCATGCTTTCCATCACCATTATCAAGCTGACATCTGTAAGTCTGGCAATAACAGGGTCTGCAGCTGTGTAACAGTGCTTAGTGCATTCCGATGTGTCAAATCATGTTAAATCATACATGGAATTGAGGGCATTAGGACCACCATGAGCTGCTCTTCTCTGACACCATCAAGTGCTTCACCTGTTGGTCATGTAGAGCTGAGTTGAGTTCTCTCTTCTGTAACCATTTACAGTAGCAAATCAATTTATTGGCAGTTTTCAGCCTTATCTCTCCTGAAAAATACTCAAATTATTACGTATTATTACTATATTATTGATAAATATGGTGTCAATTGCAGCAACCACAATGATACCTAAGCACAATTTTTATTATCAGTAGGATTAATAACATTGATTGTTACCAGTCACTCCAGTCCGATGAATGCCCTAATATATGTTGTAATCAAATTGTGATCAGATTCGGTCCATTTGTAATGCTAAATGATGTCTCAAGTTTTTAGACCTATTTTGAAGCAAATGCGAAAAAGAAATAATCCAAGTCACAAACGCAATTCTTTCCAAGTTTGCAACATTTGAGTATACGGAGAAAGCAACTACAACAAGAACTTCTCACCACCTTTCATATACAGGTGAGCTAAGCAGGATAGTAGGTATTCTTGATGGTCTTACTTTATTGTCTATGCTTTCTTGTTTCCTTTCAGAAACGTTAGTGTATCTTCAGATCTTGGTATTCCACAGCACTTTTCAACTAGATCAGATCAGGAGACATAGTGCCGACCATCTGAGTACATTAAAACACAGGATGGTTTATTCACCATACTCATCATATGCCTCACTATGTTGTCTTTGCTGTTCTGATTTGAACTAGTTGAAAGTGCTGTAGAATTACAAGATCTGAGGATATGCTATGCTTTATACTGTGTGAACAGGGAAGCATATACTATATTGGACAACCAACAAAAATAGCTACTGCCCTGTTTACCTCATCTGTGTACAGAAGGTGGTGGCTTGTACCCTGTGGAACTGCTGTCTCCATATACCCCAGTGGTACATTCTTGGAGGAATTTTATTTGTGACTGTTATATCTTGGTGCAACTTTAGACTTTTTTAGTGTAAGTTTACACTAAAGGACATATTTATTAAGACTGGTGTTTTAGAAACCGGTCTTAATAAAGACCAATAGCAGGCGGTGATTCCGCCAAAGTTATGAAGAGGCGCAGGCATCTCTAAAACTTCATTGCATCCAGCGCCAGTTCTAAATGTAAGACAGCTTCCTTGTTGTCTTACATTTAGACCTTTTTCTATGCTTGAAACAGGCATATTTCAGAATGAAAATTCATAGAAAGGATTTAGACAGCAAACCTCCCCCATTATGTGCAGTTATTTATACAGTCTTTCTCTATGGTCTGCAGGCAGCATGGTCCAGAGCTGGAGGAGCTGAGCAGACTGATATATAGTTTTATGGGAAATGATTTACTAAAACTTGTATTTTAGTCATTTACATCTCTACTGTTTTTATGCTTAGGAGTCCAGTGGGCAGTCCTATTCAATGATTGACAGGTATCCCTGAATGTTCAGTCATACAGGAAAGGCTGCCAATCAGTGAGTAAGACTGCCCACCGGACTATATAAGTAGTATAGTAGAAGTATATAATGATTAGGGATTTAAATAAATAAAATACAAATTATACTGAAACTTTTCCCACAAAACTACATATCAATTTGATTGGCTTTTCCTGCTGTATTACATGCTACCTATAGATGGCCAGCAGTTTTTTCACTTTAAAAAATTAACTTTAGGTGCTTTGACTTTTTACTGCTTCAATGTCTGAGATAACTGCTTCTGTAAACCATATTATTAGATATTTATATACCTATATCTTTGTCATTTGATCAGCCAGAGAATCATCCCACCGACCTCTCTCAGGTCTTTAACTTCTGAAACAATTCTTCACATTAGATATATTCAATCATGAATATTTCTGTGCAGTGAGAGGGATGGGCACTGTGAATTACCTGGCAGTATATCACAGTGCCCTTTCCATCCCTCTTATTGTATAGAAATGTTCTTAATTGAATCCAAATATGAAGAATTGTTTTAGAAGATTGACTAAAGAGATGGGTTATTCATAGGTAACATCAGTGTGGGAAGAAGTTATGAGCTCCCTCTAGTGTTTAAAGCCTGAGTCAAAAGGTAAGAAATCAGTTTTATTGCAGAGAATGATTTACATACTGTAGCTAAACAACATTTGATCCAGGCTCTGAAATCCACATTATGGCCATTTTAACAAAGTCAGTGTTTGGTCAGTGATTTCCTTCAGTGATTGTGTGGCAAAATCAGGTAGGAGTCAAAACACAGAACAGGTACAATCTTTCCATTATACAGTGCTTTTCGAAAGTATTCGGCCCCCTGGAACTTTTCAAACTTTTGCCAGATTTCAGGTTTCAAACAAACATTTTGGGTCACAATTGTGAAGTTGAACAAAGTTTATTGGATCATTTAAACTTTTTTTGTAATAATAAAACAGAAAGTTGGGCGTGCAAAATTATTTGGCCCATGTACTTTCAGTTCAGAAAACTCACTCCAGAAGTTCATTGAGGATCTCTGAATGATCCAATGTTGTCCTAAATGACTGATGAAGATAAATAGAATCCACCTTTGTGTAATCAAGTCTCCGTATAAATGCACCTGCTCTGTGATAGTCTCAGGGTTTTGTTTAAAGCACAGAGAGCATCATGAAGACCAAGGAACACACCAGGCAGGTCCGTGATACTGGTGTGAAGAAGTTTAAAGTGGGATTTGGATACCAAAAGATTTCCCAAGCTTTAAACATCCCAAGGAGCACTGTGCAAGCGATCATATTGAAATGGAAGGAGTATCAGACCACTGCAAATCTGCCAAGACCCGGCCTTCCCTCTAAACTTTCATCTCAAACAAAGAGAAGACTGATCAGAGATGTAGCCAAGAGGCCCATGATTACTCTGGATGAACTGCAGAGATCTACAGCTGAGGTGGGAGAGTCTGTCCATAGGACAACAATCAGTCGAACTCTTCACAAATCTGGCCTTTATGGAAGAGTGGCAAGAAGAAAGCCATTTCTCAAAGATATTGTCATGAACATGCCTGCATCAGGTTGCAGGCGATCGGCTAGACTTTCAAAAGTGACATAATTTGACATGTTTTCCTCTTGTTTTGGTTGCTGTTTACCAAACCCTTTTCCCTCAGCTGTTGCGGGTGTGGTGATTGTCTTTCCCCTATTTATCCCTTCCTCTCCCAGTATCCCTTGCGGTTTATACTTTCTGCTGACATTGTTGTGTGTGGTGTGGATCTCGGCTGAGATCAAGTAGCTGCAATATCTGCATTAAGATAAGTGTCATTTTCCCTTTTGTGTTTATCCTACTTTTCCCTGTTGGTCCCTGTTCGTCCTTTTGGAGGAACGGTTGACTCCTTTCCCTGTCACTAGTGACAGGGTTCTCTAGGGTCAGGTGTTATTAGGTTCCTGCGTATGAACTCTCCTACTACTAAGGCCTGTTCATACTGGTAGTCAGTTAGGGCCTAGTTTCAGGGTTTCCTGCAGGTCCTTTTCCCTTCCCTCTTACGCTTAGTGTGACTATACCCTCCACACCAGAGTGTGACAGATATCCATAAAAAGTCTTGTTTACAGTTTGCCACAAGCCACCTGGGAGACACACCAAACATGTGGAAGAAGGTGCTCTGGTCAGATGAAACCAAAATCGAACTTTTTGGAAACAATGCAAAACGATATGTTTGGCATAAAAGCAACACAGCTCATCACCCTGAACACACCATCCCCACTGTCAAACATGGTGATGGCAGCATCATGGTTTGGGGCTGCTTTTCATCAGCAGGGACAGGGAAGATGGTTAAAATTGATGGGAAGATGGATGGAACCAAATACAGGACCATTCTGGATGAAAACCTGTTGGAGTCTGCAAAAGACCTGAGACTAGGACGGAGATTTATCTTCCAACAAGACAATGATCCCAAACATAAAGCAAAATCTACAATGGAATGGTTCCAAAATACACTTATCCAGGTCTTAGAATGACCAAGTCAAAGTCCAGACCTGAATCCAATTGAGAATATGTGGAAAAAGCTGAAAACTGCTGTTCACAAACGCTCTTCCATCCAACCTCAAAGAGCTCGAGCTGTTTTGCAAGGAAGAATGGGCAAGAATTTCAGTCTCTAGATGTGCAAAACTGATAGAGACATACCCCAAGCGACTTGAAGCTGTAATCGCAGCAAAAGGTGGCGCAACAAAGTATTAATGCAAGGGGGCCGAATAATTTTTCACGCCCCACTTTTCAGTTTTATTATTACAAAAAAGTTTAAATGATCCAATAAATTTTGTTCCACTTCACAATTGTGACCCACTTGTTGTTGATTCTTCACCAAAAATTTAAAATGTTACATCTTTTTGTTTGAAGCCTGAAATGTGGCAAAAGGTTGAAAAGTTCCACGGGGCCAAATACTTTCACAAGGCACTGTACCTTATCTCTGTGTAACATCCACCTCTGGTTTGGGCTTACAGTCACTGATGAAATCTCTGATCAAACACTGACCAAACACTGACTGTGCAAAAACAGCCTAAGCAAGCAATCTGTGTTGCTAAGGCTGTTTTGTAACAGCTACATGTAGCAAGTTCAAGAATTAAGAGATGTAAAGCCAAGGGTCTATAATAGCTTTTTTAATCACATACATTACTGTTACGAAACATTCATCTATTATGAATGTAAGAGCTTGAGAGAAAATAAAGAGAGACTGCTAATATAACATCTGCCATCTAAAGGTTACAAACTTGCATCTGCTCATCATTGGCTTACTTAGGACACTGCAAGAGAAACAAGTCATTTGGGGGAAGTCAGCCTAGATACAACTGGAAATTATTCCTAGTTCAAGCTAAACTCAAACAATGAATTTGCTGAGAGTGAATCTGTCAGTATAGGTTATGGGGTCTGAAGAGAATAAATAGGTGTATTTTACCAAGTGTCTGATAAGTCATAGGAGGATTATTATAGCAATTCAGATACCAGCAATGTGTCACTCGGGCTTATTGTTCTCAAGTGAGCTATGAATTCAGCTTGATTTGATGTGTATATATTTATGCACTTAACGTTTTTGTTTGTGGATAACGTCAGAAAGTAGATTGTATATTATCAAAAAAAATCAATAATGTCAGTTTATATTTGTTATTGCAATTCAAAGGTAAAATGTGAGCTCACCGGAAAAGTGACATATTCTGGAAGTGCTTATGGGAATACAGTGTTAGTCCACGCATTCAGGCTTGTCCGATTGTTTTGCCTCATTTCCTTAAACAGGACCTGTCACCACAAAATGCGGTGTAATCTGCAGGAAGAATGTTATAGAGCAGGAGAAGCTGAGCAGATTGTTATAGTTTTATGGGTAAAGATTCAGTAAAACTTATAATGTATACAATTAAACGTCTGTTTTTTCTAAGTTCAGTTGTATATGGGGAGGTGATTGATAGTATTCTCTGTGGAAATAACATTCATTTCAGATAATTAGCCCATGTAAAGTTGCAGCACAAACTGTAATTTGTGTAGTCATCTAAATTGTTTCTGGGCAACAGATCCTGCTGTGTAAATAGTGATCTGCTGTCCAGTGGCGATCCCTCATCCTCATACTGTGGAGGTGATTGCTGCATGTAAATGCAGCACTTTACATTCACTTAATGAGCAGCCGACTGTCAGGAATAAATGCTTTCTTTCTGAAAATCTGCTGCTCGTCGGCCCCATGTAAATCAAACTGAAGTATGTATACATAGATAGCTGTCAGCCACTGATAGTTGTACACAGGGAGGTGTTATTAGTGATTGATAGCATTCCCTGTGTAAGTGTGTATACACAGATAGCTGTCAGTAGCTGATAGTTGTACACCGGAGAGGTGTTATCAGTAATTTATAGCATTCTCTGTGTAAGTGCGGATACATAGATAGCTGTCAGTCACAAATAGCTGTACATGGGGGAGATGTTATTAGTGATTGATAGCATTCTCTGTGTAAGTATGTATACAGAGATAGCTGTCAGTGACTGATAGTTGTACACAGGGAGGTGTTATCAGTGATAGCATTCTATGTGTAAGTGTGTATACATAGATATCTGTCAGTCACTGATAGTTGTACACAGATAAGGTGTTATCAGTGATTGATAGTATTCTCTGTGTAAGTGTGTATAAATAGATAGCTGTTGGCCACTGATAACTGTACACAGGGAGGTGTTATCAGTGATTGATGGCATTCTCTGTGTAGGTCTGTACACATAGATAGCTGTCAGTCACTGATAGTTGTACACAGATAAGATGTTATCAGTGATTGATAGTATTCTCTTTGTAAGTGTGTATACACAGATAGCTGTCAGTTACTGATAGTTATACATGGGGGAGGTGTTATCAGTGATTGATAGTATTCTGTGTATAAGTGTGTATAAATAGATAGCTGTTGGTCACTGATAACTGTACACAAGGAGGTCTTAATTCAGAAAGAACAGGGGCTAAAATGTACAAATTTACTGAATCTTTTCCCACAAAACTATATATAAATCTGCACAGCTCCTCCTGCTCAATAAGATGCTGCCTGCATATTGCACAGAATTTTGTGGTGACAAGTAGAGATGAGTTTTATTCATTATGAATCACTTCATCATGAATCACATTTCATTGTATGTAGAGGGCACAATGATGGGGAACGGCGATCGAGTCACCCCCCCCTGTCATTGAACCCCTCGTTCAACGCTGATTGTTGCATCTGACAGTCACATTGAGGCCTTTCAGTGGTTAATCAGGGGTTAAAAAACAAAAAAAATACATACTCACCTCATCCATTTGCTCATGGAGAGGCCGTTGCAGCCATCTTGACTGAAGGAAACCTGCCATTTTTTTTCCATATGTGCATTACATCTTTCAGTAGAAAGAGCTATTCTTATCTGCAAAAATGGACCAGAATAGAAAATCCAGTGAGAATCTCAAATTGGGCATACAGATCCATGAAACAAGACGAACATGTGAACAGCCCTTTAAATGATTAGCACACCTCACAAAACACAGTTACACAGTTGTATGTGCTTAAGGACTAAGACTTTAAAATATTTTGTATAACAGAAAGTAGGAGCCAAACTAAAAGTTTGTAGGGTATGTGAAAAGCCAGAACCATGGCAATCTGCTGATCATTGTGGCTGCCTCACTCTGAAAAGGCACCATAGCCATAGTCAAATAATACAAGTAGCGAAGCGCTGCAAAGATTCCCAGTAAATACATATTTGAAGACTTAAAAAATACCTTGTTTGCTCGGTTTCTTGATTTATATTCAACTTTCGTGTTGCACTTCATGTTATTTTTCATCACATAGTAATTACCAAACAGGCCAGAAAGTCTTGTTCTTCAAATATATCTCCTCTTAACCGTTAATCCGATGTGCAGGAGTCAATAAATGCTAATAAATGCTAATAACTCTCACAAGGAATTATACAACTGCAGACAAGATATAACATTTCTTCCTTAAAATGTCCTTAAGATATATTGGTTTGTTTTCATTTTTTTCATTTATGTACATTACAGAGCTTTATGCGTCCTCTGCGATATTAATGGATTGCAAAATGTTCTTATGCACAGACTGTTTCCGATATACATTGTAATTAAGGAAGCAGATCATTTGTATAAAGATCAATACCATGCAATTTATTCAGGACCTTGGGAAACAAGGGGTCATTAATTTTTGTTCTTTCCTGTAAAAACAATAATTCAGGCTAGAGTGAAACAAAATGATTTCATCACTGGAGCCACTAATGTTTAACTTTGCATGCTGTAATTTTTAAGCAAAGCCTTGTGCTACATTTCTCTACGATATATCATGTAAGAGAGATATCTACATAATAGAAAATGTGTCTGAAACATATGGTTGTGGTACTGTGCATGCAGTAGTTTGCCAAGAAATTGTTTAAGTTGTGATTGCTTTTCACAATAAAAACAGAATTTTAGTTTGTGTGTGTGTTTTTGTAAATAAAATGCAACATTTTAATATCATCCTCTCTAGCACCCTCTTGTGGTGCACAGAACAATACCAGCTAATATTACCTATCAACCTGTATTGGCCTAACTACAAAAATGAGCCTTAGGCTATTTTCAGACACGTTTATTTTAACTGCATTACATCCATACTTAGATGGTCATATTATGGTCCAATCATATTGATACTGGTTTGAAATATCTCAAATATGCAGTGTCTGTTGCTGTTTTCCAACTTGCAGATACAAATGGTTCATTAAAGTCTGGGGATTATTCAAGATGTGGATAAATCTAAATAGCATAGGTGTTGCATCAACATGTAATATATATTGTATTTGTGTTTACAAGCTTTATGTGATTCCTGCTTCTTCGGCTTCTTCTAAGAAGACAGTCCATCATGATTATGGATGCCTTACTGTTGCAATTCTGATGATATGAGGATCACAATAGTAGGCATATTACATAAATCAATGTAACCCCAAGCAGTGGCTTGGGAGCGCTGAATTACAGTATGAACACATGCACCAGATGGGGATACTGACAGTTGAAGGTTCCCATACAGGATGAGTACATTGATTTCTTGATCTCAATTAGCTCAGTATAGAGCTTTGCCCCTTATGCTTCTCTAGTCGAAAGCCATAAAACTGTAATGGCTGAGTCCTTTAAGTCGGACTTGCACATTCAAAAACTGGCAGCTGGGCAATCCAGTGGATGGATGTGGTTTGGCTATATATAATTAGCTACACTGTGCAGTTGTATCCTATTAATTTTTTTCATTTAGAGGGTTGAACCCAGTCATGACAACATCTTCATGGGACATTTTCGGTGTAATACAATTAGGTAGATAAATGTAAACACATTAACATAGGGTTAAAAAATACACAGGGCATATAGTTGTCTATTATCCTGCAGTGTTGATTTGTAAAAATTCAAAAACTCTTATGAGGTAGTTGCCAATTGGCTTATTTTAGGGGGGTCAATCCTTCCTAATTCCAAATTAGGTCAATGAGCAATCTCCAACTGCAGTACCCCAGGGCAGAGCAGTGTTCTACTGCAGAAAGTGAGCTTGCTGCATATTTTCTATATTTAGACTGCTAAAAAAAACCTGTAAAACTGATTTACTGTGTAATTCTTTAGTGATCAGATTTGAGTTAACAGGCTTTATCCACCAGCCACTAGGTGGAGCTATTTCCTCCCCCCAACAGAGAGGAATGAGTCAGCATAGTGTAGAGCCATTCTGGGCCTAGACAGTGAAGTGTGAGGAGCTACCAGCTGACACTTTAATCTTGATTAAATCATCCAGAGATAAGAGAAAGATAAAAAAACAGAGCAAAGACATACGTGAAGAGCAGGCTAGATATAAAGAGTATGTGTAGTGTATAAGTCTATGGAGAATTTCTGTATGATAAGGACCACCAGCCTCCAAAGCCACATGTTCAGCAGTTTTCTTCTAATGCCTGGGTAGATTGGCCATCTGCTTAAGAAAGATCTATATCACAATGAGAACACTGTGGACAAGTACCTTGTCTCTATATGCACAGAGTGTATTCTGATGTTTGGGTCCTTCCATACAAAGAGAAGACAAAGTGCTACACCCCCATGCCTGGATGCTTAGTTAAAAAGTCAGCTACAGCAGTGCAATACCAGGAAAAGTGCTCCCACAAGACAACTGTGCCTGTTAGCTGAAATCACAGCCATGGAATCTGTAAGGCCTTTAATAAAGAATTGTTTGCTGTTCACTTGGCCTTATTGTTTCCTGCACTACTACACTGCAATAACATCTTTAGCTGCATCAAGGGACACTGCCTTGGACCTCAAAACCCTCAACACCATAGGCACCCCAACCATCGAGCACCCCAGAACTGGATTGTGCCCCTAAGGGAGGAAAATGTGAGCCCTTCCACAACACTGCAGGCAAGCTCACTGGGCATCAGAACAATGAGTACCACAACTACCATCCCTAAACTCACATACATGCCCCTGCCTCATGGTCGCTGCACAACATGTTAGGACACATTACTTTTAGTATGTATTTCAAGTTAGTAATGGGTCATAGGCACCAGAAGAAAATGATATTGGCACAGATACTTTAAATAAAATTGACACCATGATTCTGAACTATTATGTACAGTAATACACTAGTAGAATTACACTTCATAATGCCATTTTTATGCTACACCACATTCACCTGCTGTCCACACTCAAACTTGGGCTGAAAAACACAGTCTAGGTTACTGTGCTAACATAATGGTGAGCACTCTTGCACAGCAGTCCTGACCATGTATATCAGTTGAGCTTTGAAGGCTGACTGTGGGGAACAGAGGGCAGTAGAAAAATAAAAAAGTGATCTTGACTAGAGATGAGCGAGCATACTCGTCCGAGCTTGGTGCTCGTTCGAGTATTAGGGTACTCGTAAGTGCTCGCTGGTCGGACGAGTATCTCGCCATGCTCGAGGAAATGGCAACTTCCGCATCGTGCTTTTTTGGCGCCTATAAACACAGCCAATCACAAGCCAGGAGACTCTGCGGTACACCCAGCATCACGTGGGGTCCTTACATGTCGATAGCAGGGGTTGGCTGGCCTGATCAGGTGACCCTGGAATATACTACTGACTGGCCACGGTGCTTGGCTCAGATGCTGTCTGGATGTTGTTAGGGATAGAGCTGCTGCGTTTCAGGGACAGTGTTAGGGCCTGCATTTAGTTCTCTGTTAGGCAGGAATCACCCAAAAAGAACCCAACAGCCCTTCTAAGGGCTAGAAGACATTTTTTTGTCTCCTGGCTTGGCTGGCTGGCACTAGTAGTGCAGCTATCGCCATATATAACCCCCTTTTTTTTATGTTATATCTCAGTGATACAAATCCATTGCACACAGCAGTGTGGAACCATTCTATGTGTCACAGTTCAGTACACTCACTATTTTCTGTCCAGGTGACACTTTCTGTACGTCACTGAATACAACCAAGTCATTTGCTGCCTGTCAAGTATATAGCTTGATCCTAAAAATCTCTGTGCGACACTTGTTTGGGTCGCAGTCTAAATAGCCACCGTTAACAGGGTGTGAGTTAGGTCTCCGATAGTTCCTGCACGTCACGTTCCCAAAAAAACAAAACTACAAAAAAATATAGAAAACAAAATATATAAAAAAAATAGTTTTTTTGTTGTTTTAGCTCAGTGATGCAAATCCATTTCACACAGCTGCGTGTAACCTTTCTGTGTGTCACAGTTCAGCACACTCACTCCAATCCGTATTTTCTGTCCAGGTGACACTTTCTGTACGTCACTGAATACAACCAAGTCATTTGCTGCCTGTCACGTATATAGCTTGATCCCAAAAAGACTTGGCTGTATTCAGTGACGTACAGAAAGTGTCACCTGGACAGAAAATACGGATTGGATTGAGTGTGCTGAACTATGACACACAGAAAGGTTCCACGCAGCTGTGTGAAATGGATTTGTATCACTGAGCTAAAACAACAAAAAAAACTACATTTGTCTGGGTCGCAGTCTAAATAGCCACCATTAACAGGGTGTGAGTTAGGTCTACAATACTTCCTGCACGTCACGTTCCCAAAAAAACAAAACTACAAAAAAAATATAGAAAAGAAAATATATATAAAAAAAATAGTTTTTTTGTTGTTTTAGCTCAGTGATACAAATCCATTTCACACAGCTGCGTGTAACCTTTCTGTGTGTCACAGTTCAGCACACTCACTCCAATCCGTATTTTCTGTCCAGGTGCCACTTTCTGTAAGTCACTGAATACAACCAAGTCATTTGCTGCCTGTCACTTATATAGCTTGATCCTAAAAATCTCTGTGCTACTTTTGTTTGGGTCGCAGTCTAAATAGCCACCGTTAACAGGGTGTGAGTTAGGTGTACGATAGTTCCTGCACGTCACGTTCCCAAAAAAACAAAACTACAAAAAAAATATAGAAAACAAAATATATAAAAAAATTAGTTGCATTTGTTGTTTTAGCTCAGAGATACAAATCCATTTCACACAGCTGCGTGTAACCTTTCTGTGTGTCACAGTTTAGCAAACTCATTCCAATCCGTATTTTCTGTCCAGGTGACACTTTCTGTATGTCACTGAATACAACCAAGTCATTTGCTGCCTGTCACGTATATAGCTTGATCCCAAAAATCTCTGTGCGACATTTGTCTGGGTCGCAGTCTAAATAGCCACCGTTAACAGGGTGTGAGTTAGGTCTACGATAGTTCCTACACGTCACGTTCTCAAAAAAACAAAACTACAAAAAAAATATATATAAAAAAAATAGTTTTTTTGTTGTTTTAGCTCAGTGATACAAATCCATTTCACACAGCTGCGTGGAACCTTTCTGTGTGTCACAGTTCAGCACACTCACTCCAATCTGTATTTTCTGTCCAGGTGACACTTTCTGTACGTCACTTAATTAAACCATACTGAACAAGTTTGTGGGTTTCAGTACACCAGGCCCTTTTTTTTTTTTATATATATATATATAATACACTTATATACAGAAAATGTTGAACCCCAGGGCTAAGGGTCGAGGACGAGGGCGTGGGTGTGGGCATTCAATTACTGCAGGCGGCAGAGCCCGTGGTCCTGGGCAGGGTGAGACAGTACCTGCTGATGAGGGAGCTGGGGAACGGTGCAGAGCTACACTCCCTAGCTTCATGTCTCAACTTACAGGGACACATGGTAGAGGACTGTTGAGACCACAACAGTGCGAACAGCTGATCTCGTGGATTATGGATAATGCTTCAAGTAATTTGTCCACCAGTCAGTCTTCAACGCAATCCACCCATGTTACCCAAGGGAGCGCTCCTCTGGCTCCTCCACCTCAACCTCCTTCCCCCCAGTCTGCCTCCTCCCAGGAAAATTTGGAATGCGATCCGGCATACTCTCAAGGAACTGTTTTCTGGACCCTTCCCTTCCCAGTCACAAACCACTTCTCAGGTTGCTGCTGACCTCGTTCCCGATGCCCAAGTTTTCCAACTGTCACAGTCTATGGGTGATGATGATGATGATAATGACAATGTTGAGTTAGTGGAAGAAGTTTGTAAAGAGGTGTCGGACGATGAGGAGACACGGTTGTCAGACAGTGGTGAAGTTGTTGTAACGGGAGGAATTCCGAGGGGGGAGCAGACTGAGGAATCGGAGGATGACGAGGTGACTGACCCAAGCTGGGTTGATATGCCGAGTGAAGACAGTGCTTCTGAGGCGGAGGCGAGTGCTGCACCAGAACAGGTTGTAAGAGGCAGTGGTGTGGCCAGAGGGAGAAGCAGGGCCAGAGCTGGTGCATCAGCAGCAACTGTTTCACGTAGTATAGCTCCCGTGGCGAGGCCTAGATGTTGGCAAGTCTGAAAGTTCTTTAAAGAAAGTGAGGATGACCGACGGACTGTGGTGTGCAACCTGTGCCACACCAGGATCAGCAGGGGTGCCACCACTACTAGCCTAACCACCACCAGCATGCGCAGGCATATGAGTGCTAAACACCCCACTCAATGGAACCAAGGCCGTTCACCACCTCCTGCGGGTCACACCACTGCTCCTTCCCCTGTGTCACTCGCTGCCTCTGCTAGTCAACCCCCTGCTTCACTCGCTGCCTCTGCTAGTCAACCCCCTGCGTCACTCGCTGCCTCTGCTAGTCAACCCCCTGCCCAGGACCTCGGCACGAGCGCCTCCCGCCAGAAAACCACACCTTCGCCTCCACGATCCTCCACAGTGTCCACCAACGTGTCCCAGCGCAGAATTCAGCTGTCTTTACAGCAGACGCTGGAGCGCAAGAGGAAATACAGTTCCACCCACCCACATGCCCAAGCCCTCAACGTCCACATCTCCAAATTGCTTAGCCTGGAGATGCTGCCCTATAGGCTGGTAGAGACCGAGGCCTTTCGCAATCTCATGGCGGTGGCTGCCCCTCGGTATTCGGTCCCCAGCCGCCACTATTTTTCCCGATGTGCCGTCCCAGCCCTACACCAGCACGTGTCACAGAACATCATCCGTGCTCTGACCAACGCTGTTTCTGAGAAGGTCCACCTAACCATGGACACGTGGACAAGTGCTTCTGGGCAGGGACACTATATCTCACTGACGGCACATTGGGTTAACTTGGTGGAGGCTGGGACCGAGAATGACCCTGGGGCCGCTCATGTACTGCCCACACCGAGGATTGCGGGGCCTACCTCGGTCACGGTCTCTCAGATGTACTATGCCTCCTCCTCCTCCGACCCCTCCTAGTCCTCCACCGAATTACCATCCGTGGGCACGGCGCCTTCAGTCGGTAGCTCTAATCGCAGCAGCAGTGCCGTGGGTAAGCGCCAGCAGGCGGTGCTCAAACTGCTAAGCTTAGGTGACAAAAGGCGCACCGCCCAAGAGCTGTTACAGGGCATCATGGCGCAGACTGATATGTGGCTGGCACCGCTGAACCTCAAGCCAGGCATGGTTGTGTGTGACAACGGGCATAACCTGGTGGTGGCTCTGCAACTTGGCAGACTGACACATGTGCCATGCCTGGCCCACGTGTTCAATCTAATAGTTCAGCGGTTCCTCAAGACATACCTGTCACGACAGGGAAACAAGGGATAGTGTGTCCTGTCTGAACCCCACCTCTTTCCCTGCCTACTTACAGTAGATGCCCTAGGCGGCAAAACCGTAACTTGGAAACAGTCCCTATGCTGAGTACGTGCACAGGGAAGGGAAGGGAACACAGGGAAAGACGAACACAGACAGAACAAACACAATAGCAGAATAGTCAGCAAGCCAAGTCAAGAACAGGAGGTCACGTCAAATACCGAGGGGAATCACAAAAGCGTAGTCTAAGTCCGAAGCCAAAATCCAATATACCAATAATCAACAGCAAGGTCCAACACACAGCACTGATCTCAGAAGACTAATCACAGGCATCTGAGTGAGGCAGTTGCCATCTTTAAATAGCTCGCCCAGGATCATGTGATGTGGCCAGCATCACATGACCTGAGGCGGAGCAAGCTGTCCAAACAATATATAAAGTAGCCATGTGGTGTGATCAGCACCACATGGCTAAACCCAAACAGAGAATTAACTCATGAAGTGCTGGCTGACAAGACCAGCACTTCAATTCCCTATTGCTCGTCTCTAGGGGGGCGGAGAGGTCCGGCGATGTCGTGCAGAGGGAGCGCGACGCCGACCTCGCGTGACAGTACCCCCCCTTCACGAGGGGCCACCGGACCCTTGCCAGCGGGAGCCGGCTTATCGGGATGCTGCAGATGGAACTTTCGGATGAGCGAGTCTGCATGCATCCTGGTCAACGGTACCCAAGACCTGTCCTCAGGACCGAACCCCTTCCAATGTACGAGGTACTGGAAGGAATTCCGGACCCTTCTCACATCCACAATTCTGGCAATCTCATGCTCCATTTGTCCTGCTACCTCAACCGGAGGAGGAGACTGTTCCTCAGGACCAACGGGAGCAACATAACGTTTGAGCAAAGACACATGAAAAACATTATGAACACGAAGGGAGTCGGGTAAACATAACCTAAAAGAAACCAGATTGATCACCTTGGTGATCCTGTAAGGACCAATGAAGCGAGGTGCAAACTTGTAGGATGGTACCCTCATGTTGAGATTTTTAGTCGATAACCATACCTTATCCCCAACCTTAAAATTCACACCCTTAGAACGTTTTCTATCAGCCTAAGCTTTTTGAACTACTTGGGCCTTTTCCAGGTTCGACTGAACCTGTGCCCAAATTGTGCACAGTTCTTGAGAAAAATCATTGACCTCTGGGACAACCGACGCAGATGGGGAACAGGAGCCAAAGCGTGGATGAAAACCGATATTGCAGAAAAACGGCGACATCCCAGAGGATGAATTAACACGATTATTAATTGCAAATTCAGCCAGAGACAGGAATCTGGCCCACACATGCTGGTTATCAGAAACATAACATCTGAGATATTGCTCAACGGATTGGTTAAGATGTTCAGTCTGACCGTTGGTCTCTGGATGAAAGGCTGATGAAAAGGACAAAGAGATACCAATCTTATTACAGAACGCCCTCCAGAACCTAGACACAAACTGTACTCCCCTATCAGAAACGATATTCTCAGGAACACCATGCAGTTTGACAATATTATCAATGAACACGGACGCCAAGACCTTCGCAGAGGGTAATTTACACAAAGGAATAAAATGACACATTTTGCTGAATCTGTCAACCACCACAAATATCACGGTTTTACCCTCAGAGCACGGCAAATCCGTGATAAAGTCCATGGACAGATGTGACCAAGGTCTACTAGGTATGGGTAAAGGATGTAACTCACCCATAGGTCGTGTCTTGGAATTCTTGGACCTGGCACAAGTGTTACACGCAGTTACAAAAGCCTGAACATCTCTGGAGATTGACGGCCACCAATACTGCCTAGAGACCAACTCCTTGGTGGCATTGATGCCAGGATGTCCACACAAAACAGAATTATGGCACTCACCCAGCAGTCGCAACCGCAAATGAGCCGGCACAAACAATTTGTCATTGGGGGTACCAATAGGAGCAAGATGTTGTCCTGCCAAGATTTCAGAAGCGAGGTCAGATGAGGTAGTGGCCACGATGATATCAGCTGGCAGGATGGGCTCAGGAGGGACGTCAGGAGGCTGATACGCCTGGAAACTTCGGGATAAGGCATCGGCCTTAACGTTCTTGCTCCCGGGTCTGAAGGTAACACAAAAATCAAAACGAGTAAAGAACAAAGCCCACCTCGCCTGTCTAGGATTCAATCGCTTAGCCGATTCTAGAAACATTAAATTCTTATGATCCGTGAGGACCGTAATGCGGTGAAATGCCCCTTCTAAAAAATGACGCCATTCCTCAAATGCCCACTTGATTGCAAGTAACTCCCTATTCCCAATATCATAATTCCTCTCGGCAGGAGAGAACTTGCGGGAGAAGAAGGCGCATGGCATAAGATTAGTTAAGGTGGAAGACCCCTGGGACAGTACAGCCCCCACACCATCCTCAGACGCATCCACCTCAACTACAAAAGGCTTACTTTGATCAGGCTGGACCAACATAGGAGCATTAATAAAACACTGCTTTAACCTTTCAAAGGCCTCAATAGCTGCAGGGGGCCAATTGAGCAGATCAGCCCCCTTGCGAGTCAAATCCGTAATGGGTTTGGCCACCACAGAAAAATTTTTGACAAATTTACGATAAAAATTAGCAAACCCCAGAAATCGCTGGAACGCCTTCAAAGAGGAAGGTCGCACCCAATCCACAATGGCCTGTACTTTAACTGGATCCATTTTGAAAGAAAAAGGGGTGAGAATGTATCCCAAAAAGGCCACTTCATGAACACCAAAGGTACACTTTTCCCCTTTAACGAACAACTTGTTTTCACGCAACACCTCCAGCACTTGCCTGGTGTGAGATACGTGACTCTCCCAGTCTGCAGAAAAAATCAGGATGTCATCAATATAGACAATTACAAATTTCCCAATAAATGGTCTAAAAATGTCATTGACAAAGTTTTGGAAAATTGCCGGAGCGTTACTTAACCCAAAAGGCATTACCAAGTACTCATAATGACCCTCCGGGGTATTAAAAGCAGTTTTCCATTCGTCCCCCTCACGAATCCTGATTAGGTTGTATGCCCCCTTCAAATCCAGCTTGGTGAACCAACAGGCCCCCTGGACCTGATTCAGCAAGTCAGGAATAAGGGGCAACGGGTATCTGTTTTTAACAGTGATTTTATTGAGCTCCCTGTAATCGATACAGGGCCTCAATCCTCCATCCCTTTTACCAACAAAGAAAAAACCTGCCCCCATGGGAGAAACTGAAGGCCGGATGTGACCCTTGGCCAGACTCTCTTTGAGATAATCCCTCATGGACTGACGTTCAGGAGTAGAGAGATTATAAATGCGACCTTTGGGATATTTGGATCCCTCAATAAGGTCGATGGCGCAATCATATTGCCGGTGAGGAGGGAGGAACTCAGTCTCGGACATGGAAAAAACGTCCGAAAAATCGCCGATATACTTGGGCAAGGAAAGAGACTCAGTGGTACCTCCAAATAGCAATACTGATCTACAACATTTGTCACAATTCATTCCCCATTTTTCCAATTCACCTACCGACCAGTTGATCACAGGGTTGTGGTCCTGTAACCATGGCAGACCTAAAACAAGGTCGGCAGGTAAATCCTTTAATACAAGGAAGGAACAAGTCTCGGTATGGGTAATTCCTACAGTTAATACAACCTCAGGAGTACAAAACTCCACTCTCCCATTATTCAATGGAGTGGAATCCAGTGCGATAATTTGAATTACCTCCCTTAAAGGAATTATAGGCACACCCACAGATTGCACAAAATCATAATCAATAAAATTAGCAGCAGAACCTGAATCCACAAATGCTTCACCGGACCTCTTGAATTGGTTATAAGAAATGGAAATAGGTAACAAGATTTTCTTTCTTACCACCGCAGGGAGTACCTTACTTCCAGGAACAGACCTTTTTGAGAGCAGAAGTCTCGGACACTGCTGGAGCCAGTGGTTCATCTCACCGCAGTAAAAACAGGCCCCTCTCAGGCGTCTCTGATCCCTCATAGTAACTCCCAACTGCATAGGCTCCTCCTGGACCTTGATAGGAGACGGGCTCTGAAGAGGAACTTCGGACAACACGACAACTTGAGGGGCAACAGAACGTTCCTTTTGTCTCTCCCTAAACCGTCGGTCAAGTTTGATAACTAAGGTCATAGTCGCCTCTAAGGTGTCAGGAGTAGGATAACTAACTAGTAAATCCTTCAGATGGTCAGACAGTCCCACCCTAAACTGGCTTCTCAAAGCAGGGTCATTCCATTTAGAGGACACACACCATTTTCTGAACTCAGCACAGTAATCCTCAACTGCACGGTTACCTTGCCGAATGTCTCTAAGCTGAGTTTCAGCTACAGCGGCCAAGTTAGGTTCTTCATATAAAAGACCTAGGGCCCGGAAAAAAGCCTCCACAGACAATAGACAAGGGGAGTCAGGTGGCAATGAGAAAGCCCACTCCTGCGGATCACCTTGCAGCAAGGAAATAATTATTCCTACCCGCTGCTGCTCAGAACCCGAGGAGTGTGAGCGTAAACGGAAATATAATTTACAACTTTCCTTAAAGGAACGGAAAGTCCTTCGGTCCCCAGAAAACCGATCGGGCAATTTTACATGGGGTTCAATATTGGGGTTTGGCATGGAGGGAACGACTGCGGGTGCTGTCCGCAGCTGCTCCTGATGTTGGAGTCTCTCGGCCAAATCCTGGATCATCTGAGCCATGTTACTCATCTGGTCCGTGAGTACTCGCAACGGCTCCATTAGGTACGGCCTGTGATTCTGTCACGACAGGGAAACAAGGGATAGTGTACCCTGTCTGAACCCCACCTCTTTCGGTGCCTACTTACAGTAGATGCCCTAGGCGGCAAAACCGTAACTTGGAGACAGTCCCTATGCTGAGTACGTGCACAGGGAAGGGAAGGGAACACAGGGAAAGATGAACACAGACAGAACAAACACAATAGCAGAATAGTCAGCAAGCCAAGTCAAGAACAAGAGGTCACGTCAAATACCGAGGGGAATCACAAAAGCGTAGTCTAAGTCCGAAGCCAAAATCCAATATACCAATAATCAACAGCAAGGTCCAACACACAGCACTGATCTCAGAAGACTAATCACAGGCATCTGAGTGAGGCAGTTGCCATCTTTAAATAGCCCGCCCAGGATCATGTGATGTGGCCAGCATCACATGACCTGAGGCGGAGCAAGCTGTCCAAACAATATGTAAAGTAGCCATGTGGTGTGATCAGCACCACATGGCTAAACCCAAACAGAGAATTAACTCATGAAGTGCTGGCTGCAAGACCAGCACTTCAATTCCCTATTGCTCGTCTCTAGGGGGGCGGAGAGGTCCGGCGATGTCGTGCAGAGGGAGCGCGACGCCGACCTCGCGTGACAATACCCCAATCTGTCTGATTTGCTCACCAAGGTGCGCCGCATCTGTGCGCTTTTCCGCAAGTCGACCACAGATGCTGCCACTCTCAGGGCAGCGCAGCGCCGCCTACAACTGCCCGCTCACCGACTGTTGTGCGATGTGCCCACGAGATGGAATTCGATATTAAACATGTTATCCAGAGTTTACCAGCAGCGCAGAGCGATTGTAGACTGCCAGATGTCAACTTCCACCAGAACTGGTAGTCAGGTCAGTCAGATTCCTCAAGTCTACAATGAGGAGTGGACGTGGATGTCTGATATCTGCCAGGTGTTGAGCAACTTTGAGGAGTCAACACAGATGGTCAGCGGCGATGCCGCCATTATCAGCCTCACCATCCCGCTGCTTTGCCTGTTGAAAAACTCACTACTCAGCATCAAGTCGGATGCTTTGCGCTTGTCACAAGAGACGGTGGAGGAATATACGTCGCTTGATAGCCAGAGCACCCTCCGGTCTGTTTCTCAGCGCGTATCGGAGGATGGGGATGAGGATGAGGAGGAAGAGGAGGAGAATGTCGGCGAGACAGTAGAGGGTACCAGTGCTCAGTCCTTAACTCTTGAGCGTGTATGGGCTGAAGAGGAGGACTTAGAGGAGGAGGAGGAGGAGGAAATGGAGAGTCAGGCCAGTGAGGAGAGGGAATTCTTGCGTGTTGGGACTCTGGCGCACATGGCAGACTTCATGTTAGGCTTCCTATCCCATGACCCTCGCGTTAGAAGAATTTTTTCAAACACCAATTACTGGGTGTTCACTCTCCTGGACCCATGGTACAAGCAGAACCTTTCCACTCTCATCCCTGCAGAGGAAAGGAGTATGAGAGTGAATAGATATCAACAGGCCCTGGTGCACAAGCTGAAACAATTCTTCCCATCTGACGCCGCTAGCGGCAGAGGGCATGGTTCTGTGGGCCAAGTAGCGGGGGAGAGGAGGCGAGCAGGCAGCTTGTCCAGCACTGGCAGGGGAACGCTCTCCAAGGACATTGCCAGTTTTATATCACCCCAGCAAGACACTGTCACCTGTCCCCAGTCTAGGCAGAGTAGGGGGAAGCAGTACAGAAAGATGGTGAGGGAGTACCTAGCTGACCATACCAACGTCCGGACCGATCACTCTGCTCCATACAACTACTGGGTTTCAAAGCTGGACACGTGGCCTGAACTGGCGCTGTACGCCTTGGAGGTGCTGGCCTGCCCTGCCGCTAGCGTGCTGTCAGAGCGGGTATTCAGTACAGCCGGTGGCGTCATCACCGATAAGCGTACATGCCTGTCAACTGACAGCGCTGACAGGCTGACGCTTATTAAAATGAACAAAGCCTGGATTTCACCGGAATTCAAATCTCCTCCGGGGGAAAGCAGCTAAAGATTTAAATAACTTATGTATCCGATTCCTCTTCTCTACTCCTCCTACTCCTCCTCCTCCTCCATATCATCTTTGCCTAACGCTGACCACAAAAAACGCCATTTTTCAGAGGTCCAACTGGCACTCTTTTACCACAATTTTTCAGGAGGGCCCCCTACAGGCCCTCTCTTCAAACAATTTTTCCGGAGGTCCACCTACAGGCCCTCTCTCCAAACAATTTTTCCGGAGTTCCACCTACAGGCCCTCTCTCCAAACAATTTTTCCGGGGGTCCACCTACAGGCCCTCTCTCCAAACAATTTTTCTGGAGGTCCACCTACAGGCCCTCTTTCCAAAAATTTTTCCGGAGGTCCACCTACAGGCCCTCTCTTCAAACAATTTTTCCGGAGTTCCACCTACAGGCCCTCTCTCCAAACAATTTTTCCGGAGGTCCACCTATAGGCCCTCTCTCCAGTTCTAGTTTCCAGTTTTATTTGCGCAAACTGCGTAAATTTTATTTTTGGGATAGGTGTGAAAAATAATATTACCTGCGTATCTATATTGCCCAACATTGGATACGGTAGCAACAAGAAGACCAAACACATACTGCCCACAGGGTTCCGCAAATTCCTGGTCCACAATGTCAAGGAGCTCGAGGTTCTGTTGATGAGCAACAAATCCTTCTGTGCAGAAATCGCCCACAACGTCTCCATCTAAGAACCTAAAGATCATTGTGGAGAGAGCGGCACAGCTCGCCATCAAAGTGACGAACCCCAACGCCAGACTGCGCAGCGAAGATAACGAATAAATATCTCTGTGGTTATTTTAGCTAAATAAAAGTTAAATAAACACACACAAAAAAAAAATTGATCTGTTCCTGTGCCTGATCCACCCAAGTTGAATCTGTCCCATCATGATTAAGTCCCCCAAGGAGTCCCCACTGTAACTTGTTTCCCATACAACTACCTCACCCCCCGACACCTGTGTCTCGCCATTGTCCACCACCTCCTCAGACAACACTGGTAAATCCACACTGTCAGCACACGGAGACTGCAACAGTTCTTGCGAATTGGGGCAGAGAATGTTCTGGGGTAGCACATCAGAGAAGGGGTGACTATGGGGTTCCAGGGAGTACGTGACCACATGCAATCTCCATCTAAAAAGTCATGCCACACTTGATCGAGCTCATAATTGACAATTGTACGGTTGATGCTAAATTTTTAAGTTGGGGTCCTGCGTCGTCATTCTAACTACATCCGGCTGTTGTCACCACCACACACGCTAGCCCAGGGGGCACTCCTCTGGCTCTTACAGCTCAACCTCCTTCCCCCCAGCCTGCCCCCCCACCTACAGGCCCTCTCTCCAAACAATTTACGTCTTTGTCCTATCTTTCTCTCTCTCCAAACTATTTTTCCGGATAGCTGCCATATACGGTATTAAACTGAGTAGTATACATAGAACACATACCACACTTGATCTATACCAGGGGTGCACAACCTGCGGCCCGGGGGCCACATGCGGCCCTTGATACCATTCCGTGTGGCCCCATCCATCTGGTAACAGACATGTATGTCCATGTTTTGTGGCTGCTCACATGCATTTTTCAGGTATTTCTCCCATTAGATGGGACTCCTGGAACTGTAACTAGACATTAATGGTATACACTGTGTGTTCAACCTGCCATAAATACAGTATTTCAGTTGGTAATACCCCTTTAAATTTTATTTTCGGCCCTTGACGTTGGTTCAGTGGGACAATGTGGCCCCCACCCAGAAAACGTTGTGCACCCCTGATCTATACTGAACGTCACTTTTAAAAATACGTCATTTTCCTCTCTTTCTCTCATTTGTCTGGGTTGCAATTAAGGAGACCACGTCTGCCTAATCTAATAGTTTCTGTGTAATTGCTCCATACTAGACGTCTTTTTCCTCTCTTTCTCTCTCTCCAAACTATTTTTCCGGATAGGTGCCATGTACGGTATTAAACTCAGAAGAATCGATACCGTACCGGTTGATGCTACAGTTTTTCCAAATCCATCTGGGTGTTGTCACCACCACACATGCTAGCCCAGGGGGCACTCCTCTGGCTCTTCCAGCTCAACCTCCTTCCCCCCAGCCTGCCCCCCACCTACAGGCCCTTTCTCCAAACAATTTACCCGGATAGGGGACGTATTAGATATTGTACTGATGTTTTTTTTGGTTCTTCTTTTAATTGCCTCCTGACCTGTGATAGGCAGAACATGGACACGTCCCCTTAGCTGCAGTAGGAAAGACACTCCCCTGGCCAGAGCAAGCTCTTTTTCCGTTTTCCGTGGTCGAAAAATCCATGAAATATAAGGTCCCAAGATAGGGGACATATATGGTATTAAACTGAGAAGAATCGATACCGTACCGGTTGATGCTACAGTTTTTCCAAATCCATTCCGCTGTTGTCACACCACACATGCTAGCCCAGGGGGCACTCCTCTGACTTTTCCAGCTCAACCTCCTTCCCCCAGCCTGCCCCCCCACCTACAGGCCCTCTCTCCAAACAATTTACCCGGATAGGGGACGTATTAGATATTGTACTGATGTTTTTTTTGTTCTTCTTTTAATTGCCTCCTGACCTGTGATAGGCAGAGCATGGACACGCCCCCTTAGCTGCAGTTGGAAAGACACTCCCCTGGCCAGAGCAAGCTCTTTTTCCTTTTCCGTGGTCGAAAAATCCATAAAATATAGGGTCCCAAGATAGGGGACGTATACGGTATTAAACTGAGAAGAATCGATACCACACATGCCCCACTAGGAGAATTTGGGGTAATGGTGGGATTTGGCAGCCTCAGAGGCATCCATGCATGCTGCCCCTGCTGTTTCCTGTCCATTTCCGTGGTGTTTCCATCATTTTCTGAGGTTTCCAGGTTTTCACCCAGCCTTCCCTAGGCAGAGCCTTGGTCCCTTGCAAAAATGCTCAAGTCTCCCATTGACTTCAATGGGGTTCGTTATTTGAAACGAGCACCCGAGCATC
This sequence comes from Rhinella marina, assembly GCA_900303285.1. Lineage (NCBI taxonomy): Eukaryota > Metazoa > Chordata > Amphibia > Anura > Bufonidae > Rhinella > Rhinella marina. The sequence continues at coordinate 26,156 of ONZH01017231.1, read as the reverse complement.
GGGAAAAGTACGAATCGAATAACGAGCACCCGAGCATTTTAGTGCTCGCTCATCTCTAATCTTGACTCCTTATCTACAGTACTATTCATGTATTACTATAGATTATAGTCCAAGATTGCGATTCCCTTTAAGTGATTGTAAGGATTTCTTGGAGAAGCATGCTACACAAATTCTGTAAAGTGATATGCATATTTTTTTTCACGCAAAACAGCTTCTGTATTTTTGGACCATAAGACTCGCTTTTAGCAGGAAAAAAACTTGCTTAAAAGTTCCTTATTCTTTTACCTAGTACTCCAGAAAAACCATACCCCCATGACTGCTTTCTTAATGATCCAGCAGAGCTCTTACAGTATATACGGTACTTTGTTGGACCTATAGGAGAGCGTCTGCACACTTCTCTGTCTTTCACCAATATGCAGTGGTGTAACTAGAACTGACTTGCCCCACCGCAAGTTTTTGAATGGGGACCACCCAGCAACCCCCTCCTCCTGTGCAATCCTCACTCCTGCAGCTAGTCAAGATTGCTCTCTCAGACCAGGCAGCTGCTCTGTCTGTTTCCTACACATATATCCTGAATGTCATGTCACTGTATATACTTTCACTGTATATAATGTAATTGTATAATGCTGTTAAGGGGGCCCTGACGATAAAATCATTCAATCCTCCTCCTGGGAGGGCCGCTTATGAGTTCTGGCACTGTAGCAGCGACCTCCCCTTCCAATATGTGTAATTAGTGCTGGAATTAAAGGAGGCTGAGAGATCATTTAGCTCAGTGTTTCTCAACTTATGTACTCAAGACCACCTACCGGTCTTGTTTTCCGGATTTCCTTAGTATTGAGCAGGTGATACAATTAGTGTCACCAGTGCATCAGGAATTATCACAGGTATTCATTCTGTGGGATATTCTCAAATCATGACTGGTAGGTGGGTCCTGAGGACTGGAGTTGAGAAACACTGATTTTAGCTCATGGAGAGTAGTGTGAGAAACCCCAGGCAGCAGAGAAATATATGAAAGCTCTTAATGTAGCTGTACGACCTTTGATGATGTCACCAGGAGAAGTCCGACCTTATTGTGATGTTGACTTGATACTTTTATCACTTGACCACAAGCGCCATTGCTATTTGTTTCAGTGGTAAAAAGATGCCACACTAGTATTAAGGGGAGCTGACTTTAAACTTATAACTCCTCCCCCCTAATTTACTTCCTCCTGTCGTCTTATGGTCTGAAAAATGTGATAATTATTTCAATAATTCAAGCATCATCAGAAAATTTAGGAATGTTTTTACAACCTTTTGAACAGATCAAATATATGTTTTTTAGATTTAATAATATTCTAGAATTAGATTTGGATAGAAGTTTATTTAGTTATTACTTATGAATGAACCAAAAAGTGCATATATAGACCAAAAACCAAACAAAACCAAATAAAAATGATTAGAAAAATAGCAGACAGTAAGAATGAGCAGAGCACTCAAGTTTATAGCTTTCAGATTTGGTTTAAATTCAATTGTTAAACAAAATGAAACATACACAATGTTTTGACCGGTCATATTCCCTTTATCAGGCCTAGCATAGAATATGAAATAGACTATATGCATGATAGTTCACTTGTAATATGTATCAGTAACTGTAATAACAATTATAGTAGACTATTACCACTATTATAGTTACATAGTTATAGTTGCATATTATAATATTGAATAAATGAACCTGGACACTGTAACGTATCAACATTTAACAATTTTCTATGACTGTTCGGCTGTGTTTAGTCCATTGTAAATGGAAAATGATGCTGCAGACTAAATTTTATTATGTATTCCTGTGTTTATTTCCACTAAAAAATCTGGCTGAACTAAATGGCATCTGTTACAGCCACATAGTTTGAATGAAAAACATCAATATTCTTTTGTGATTTGAATCGTATGTCATTGATTGATGTGAGTTTAGCTGTGAAAAACAAACATGTGTAATGGTGTAAAAAACATACGATGCATTAAAAAGTCATCACATCATGATTATGACCATTGCCCTTACCATGAATAATACCACACAAGAAAGCTTTGAAAAGTCAATCCACTGTCACCCTGGTGTGCATACAAGGTATATAGATCAATCACATAAGAGCCTAATGTGATTAAGGATATTGTATCTGTGGGAGACACACAGGCTACTGTAGAGTACTGTTGAATGACCTTCCATATTGTAGCCCAGATGCTTTGATCTATTGACAGAGCTTCCTGTGGGGGGTTCACAATAGTATTCTTGAGCCCACGCATTAATTCATCCATATGTTCAACAACATTCTTGGGATTTTTTTTATGCTCTTATGTTCTATCTGAAGACACAATCACCTTGGAAATATCATCATTAGGTCTCTCTCATAAATGTTTTAATCTCTTCCTGTTTCATGACATACTATGATGTCTTGAAAATATGCCATTGATGTATAGATGTAATAGAGCATACTGATATGAGTGCCATCGCTTGTATTTACTGTATTATACAGTTGTCAACCCACTGTTGTGGCCAACACTGGGGTTCACTCTGAACCTATCAATGCAACAAGGGATGTCCACAAGGCCTATTAAAGAACCCCATGGTCTGCCATCTGATTATAACTATTAGAGTCTGCCAGACACAGACTTGTAAGTTGCCTGACCTGCATTACACTGACAGGTATAAACCACTGTAGTACATAAGTATTGCAGTGTATTATGTGAGTACACAGGCTAGTATTTAGAATAGTCAAGTCCACTGTCTTGTAATTTAACCTGCTTGGTGAATGCTTGGTGAATGAAGAAGCAATAAAATGACAAAATTACTGTATGTTGTGCATTCCACTTGTAAAAGTGATCAAAATGTTGTATGTACTCCTAAATGGTGCCAATGGAAATGTCAAACCCTCACACAGCGGCTCTATTTTTTAAATTTTTTTTTAAAAAGTTGTGATAGAAAAGCAAACATGTTTAAGTGCTTTTATAGTGCAAAAGTGGAAAACAACTATCTAATTTTGGTATTGCTGTACACATGTCAATCATACCACATGGTAAATTTCATAAAAGCAAAACCTAAAAAAAACTAAAAATTGCTGCTATGTTTTTCCATTCCTTTAAAAATAAAAATTTTCAATGATTTATACGTATCCCAATATAGTGCCATTAAAAAATGCAGTCTATTCCAAAACGACAAGCCTTTACAAGGCTATGTTGATGGTAAAAAAGCAGCATTTTTCTGTCCGGCACGGGATGTAGTCAAGACGGATCCAGCATGAAATACAATTTAAGTCAATGATGTCAGATTGACTTACAATGCTATTAGTGCCAGATCCATCATGGTTATTTTAGAGATAATATAACCGGATCCATTTATAATGGATGCAGCCAGTTGTATTATCCTAACAAAAGCATTACTTTATGTTCCATTGGGATCTACATTTGGGATCTCCATCAGTACCAAGAATGAAGGGGATGTATGGATGCTTTCAAGTTTAGTCCCCATTAGCTTTTTCCATACAGTGGTGCTCCCGGCTGCTCTTTGTTCATGAAACTAAAGCAGGACCATTCACTTGAATGCAGGGGAAAACAGTAAAGAGCATGTTCTGCTGCACCAGTGCTGCCTCTACTTCATTCTCAGGATTGGTTGACTTTACACCACGCCTTGCAGCAGGATGATCCTGAGTCTCATTCAGGCTTAGACTGACCCACAGGGGTACAGGTGAATCCCCCGGTGGGCCCCTGAGCAGAGTGGGCCCCTAGTCTCCCACCCTCTGCTCAAGTGGCACATAACATAGTAGACTTACTGCACTACATACATATATTCAATGTACAGCACCTCCACCAGCCTATGTTGTTATAAAAAACTTGATAGATTATTAAAGAAACTCCCCAGTTTCTTATTATAGACATGATCAGATAGCTGAGATGACTTCTAGGTATAGGGGAAAGCTACCAGTATCCTCTTCTCCCCAGTTTATTATTATAGAATGATCAGAGCTGAGATGATTTCTAGGTATAGAGGAAAGCTACCAGTATCCTCTTCTCCCCAGGACCTACCGTTTCAAAGTCGCTGCATGGACCCCAATATACAATCATCTGGTAACATCTTGCTGCTGTGTGAGCAGGTAATATTTGAATGTATCCGTACGGTGGGCCCCCAAAACAAATTTTACTGGTGGGTCCTAGGCACCCCAGTCTGACACTGGTCTCATTAACACTAATATCCTCATGTTTCTTGGGGTTTCCTCCAGGAAGTCTAGTTTCCTCCAGGAAACCAATGCTATTTTAATTTTGTAATTTATTTTAATGTGATGAAATTGCTAATTTGTTATTTTGAAATGGGGAGGTAAAAACATCCAACTCACCTACAAAAACAGCATGCACACGGATACATTTTGTGTCTGGTCTGCTTTCTTCCATGGTCTGATTTCTCCCCTTATTATCCCTTAAGGCCAGGGACAGGGTACACACTCTGCCCCCACACATTGTGTCAAGCCTGAAATACTCTCACCTTTGTGGCAAGCATGGCGCTGCACAGCAGTCTCCGGAGCAGAGCCGTATCAGCATGGCAAGTAGAAAAATAAAGGGCACAGCAATACTTTTAATTCCATGTATGGAATATTGCAATAATACTATATGAAATGCTCTATTCACCACAAAGTTATACATTTTGTGGAATAACCCATTTGATGCAATAATTGGCATCTCTTCTACTTTAATCCCAATAGCATAAGGTAGATAGACATTCTCTGCAATACACAGAACCTGACTGTGAGAGCTGGTGCCACTAACATGACAGGATAGACAAATGGCAAGAGGCTTCATGTGTTTGTGTTGAGGTCAGTCCAAAGACATTTCTAATATCCATCCTAATCAGTGGCTGTAACAGATTGACTAAGAGAGTACAGCAGTGATGGCATGTTGCTGAGCTGGCCTTATTCTTATGGATTGGTGCATTTCATTATACAACTGGGCAACATCCAAAGCTAATGTAGAATATTTTGAGAAATGGTTTTGATTATCCCATTACAGTTTCTTCTATACAAGAGTTTAATGCCTTTTTTCCCTGCATTTTATTTGGGATAATGTACACAAAGGTAATACGTTATTACAATGTTTTATGAAGTCATTGAATTACACTATTATTATTCATTTACAGGTTTATGGTTTACTTTTCTAGCTGGCATTGTATGCAACTGAATAATATTCTAGTACTTCCTCAGAGAAAAATATGTTTTTTTTTTAAATAGCAAGGATTGTAAGAGCTGACACATTCATTCTATCATGTTTAATAAGTATATTACACTGTTTTGTTGGCCGAGGGCTACACTTCTAATGTGAGAAGCCTTCAGGTCTAAAGCATCAATAAGGTGCTTTCTAACAGTTCTCTGGCTTGTGGTGTGACATCAGATAGAGATTTTTTTCATTAGAATAATTTATTGCTTTCATTTTCAAATTGACTTTTGTTCCTGCAACAATTTTAGATGTGTTTCTATCCTGTTGTGTTTTTAATGATTTTTTGCTTTGTTGTTGAAATGACTTTAGTCAAACTTTATGTACATAATTGCTGTATTCATTGACCCATATTTTCTAATGTCAGTGCACCTAGATTCTGGTAAAAATTGCAACAAAATGTTTAAAGAAGGTTTAGAGAAAATTATACCTAGCCGGACAAGAAGTTGTGGTATTGGAAAAATGGATGTAGCTTCATAGGAAATAGGGCAATTCATAGGGCAGTTCAACATTTAGCACCAATTCTGGGGTAAAATTCTGTATCAAACTAAGGCTGAGTTCACATGACCATTTAGCTTTCCGTTCTTCTGATCGGTCAGAAGAAGAAAGAGAGGATTGAAGATCCCATGCGATATTTCGTGTAAGATCTTTAATCAAGATGTCTGTGGGGGCCTCTTTGGACTCAAATGGATGAGTTGAGTATGATTTTTTTAAAATGCCATTTCATTGAAAATGTATTAGTTACTGCAAAGCACGAAGAAATTCGGTTTCACAACTAATCTAATTTTCCCTGAAATTCAGATCAAAGTCCGCTTAGGATACTTCCATTTGCTGAACACTATTTGTTGTGGAATGCGTTTAATTGTTATGTTATCTATTCCACCCAGTGTAGCTATGTATGGATGGTACAGCCAAGGTTGACAATTCCGGCTGAGCCCTTGTAGGAGGCTAGGTGGTAGCTAGTTCCACCCCTAGCTGGAGATCATTCTAGGAAGACTTCAGAGAGATAGGAGGCAAGTCCATGTGCTTCTTCTTCTGGAGCCCAGAAAGAGGGAAAGAAAAGGACAGAAAGTGAGGAAGATAAAGGAGAACTTGGAATCTGCATGGCCAAACATAGGAGTCAGCAAGGTAACCTGCTGCTATAACCATTCTAACTTTGCTGCAGGGAGGGACACCATTAAGATACTGTCACACTTGGATATATCCTGACCAGACATGCCTTCAAAACTCTGTCATACTGGGCACTATAGTCAACATTGCAAAAGTATTATTACCAACCATAGATTTTACTCAGACAGACATTAGCAAGATAGTGTACAAAGAGGGTCATAACTCCCATCCTTATCTAAATCCATGCATCATTATTTGAGAGAATACTGCACTGAGTACAGTTTGAACTGTGACTGCTATAGTTGGCTGTACTACAACTCCCATTTTGCACCACAGAAAACAGATATGTTTATTCTTCTACATCTGGCCTGATTTTCTGACTCCTTGCATTGCACCCATACGGACACCCCAAATATCATCAGACTGAATCCTCAAAACCAAGGTATGCTCCAGGGAGCAATGATATGAGGAAAGCCACTGTGATTGACTGTTTGCTGCACAAGTACGCCCAAATAGTTACAAAGCCCTGTTTTGCAAATTTTGAAGCCAAAATATGGTAGTGAAGGTCTTTATAAACTCCCCTCCCCATGCATCCAAAGCCATTGATGAATTGTTGAGCTGGCCATAGCAGCATCAGTACTAGTCTTATCAATCGTAGAACATGTGCAGTCTAAATAAAAATACATTTTCTGATATCTTGTTTATGCACTTTGTGCGCAATGATGCCGGTTTCCAATTCCAGAAAGAATTCCAAGCGATTACTCTGCAGCTCTCCTGCCCTCCTAACTCACTTTAATATTTCATATTTGATAGAGCATTTTAGTGTAACCAAGTACTATAATGTGCTGTCAAACAGCTCTTTAAAATGTACGGTACTGGAAAGGAAGTAGAGCTACATGAAAGCATGTGTTTGCAGATTACTTTCTTTCCAGGGAACTGAGTAATGTGTAGGGTTTGCACAACCCTTAATAGACAGTAAACCATCTTTCTTAATAGGAATACAAGGAAGAGAAGGACAAATATGATTTTCACCAGTGAGTTAATTTAATAAACATACAGTATATAGAATATGGGAGTCATTTAAGACTTGCAGTTTAGACGCTGATCTTTATCTGGCAGTGGATGTATCGCATTTATGTACAGGGGCCAACCTCTACATAACTTCTGCATATCCACCACCTGTCTATATCTATACCTGCCCCCTTGCTGGTGTAGATTCAGACCATTTTCTACACGTGAAACAGGCGTAAAAAATGATAAATGAAATAGGCCTGCCAGCACGCCCTCTTCCCTGCCCACACAATGCCCCCTTTTTTAGACCTAGCGTGAATGGAGAAAAGTTGCCGATTATAATGCAAATAACCTTTGTGCCACAATCTGCAACATATATACACCAAAAAGTGGTGGATATATATTAGTAAATGACCCCCCATATGTTTATTCTAGCGGAGAGGTAGGCAATTCTGGAGATGCAGATTTATTGAAATAACATGGAAGAGTCTGAAAGTTTAGTACGAAAGGTATACAACTTTCTTTTACTTATTTTTTTACTAGTCCCACTAAAGTTCGCCCTTACTATACAAGTGTCCTGCACTAATGATGCCATCGGAGTGTTCTTGTTAATAGTCGGTCAGACAGATCCACCTGGGAATCAAGGTATCTCCCAGAGGGACACCCCTGTCAATTTAACTAGATCTGCTTGAGCTGTGCTGTTTAAGCGCTCATTCCCCATAGAAAGACTTGATCCTGTAGACTGAGCCTTTACTTTTGTTCGTCCACGGTGCTTCATTATAAGCGCCATCAGTGGAAAACACTTCACTATTGATAACATTTCGGCACATATGCCGGTGATCTCTCTTTAAGATGTGTCTCCTAGGTTACAGGACTATTGTTCTCTGCAGCGCTGTTTTTCAGTGAGCAGGCACAGAACATTCTTAATTGTGTTACTTTTTGTAAATAGCTGCCTTGTATTATGTACTTTGAGGAATTTCTGGACATGGTGTTATTACTTTCTTTGTATACTTTATATTTAACCTTTCTGAACTTTGGCCCTATGGGGGAAATCTTCCTTAATGGATTTGTACATATTTAAAACATATTTGCTTCATTCCTTATGTATGTTTTTTGACCTGAAGAAGGGGTTTAAACCCTGATATGGATTGTCTAAATGGTATCTTATTCCCTGTGCCTGTATATAATTTTAATAAATACACATTTACTGTTCTTACCATGGAACCTGTCTTTACTTGCACTTTTAAAATCTTTGATCTACTAGTTGGTCTCCATTTCTGGACATTTTTTTCTTTTTCTTCTTACCAAGTTTCATTCTGTTTGTGGAACGGTTCCTGGATGGCGGTTACAGTGGCTCTGGCCTAGGTCAAACAGCCATATGCAAATATAGTTGTTGCGTCAAATACATTATCAGGTGAGCACCTCTCAGTTGGAGAGAGGTGTTAATACTGATGTTCTGATGGTATTACACTAGGGAGCACTGTATGTCTGTTTAGTTCTGTCCGTATACTTCTATTTTTCTAGCACATGGGTTTTGAAGGAACTCTTCAGGGAGTTATTTTAAACCACTTGGAGAACTAAGCACAGACCTTCTGTGGATGTAGGCCTGCTCAGATTATTCTGTATCTTCCCAGACAAACTTGATGATGTTGTGACCAGGGCTTTGTGGGGGCCATATCATCACTGTCTGGACTCCTTGTTCTCCTTTAAGCTGATGATTGTTCTTAATGACACGGCTGTATGTTTTGGGTCTTGTCCTGCTACATAATAAATTTGGAGCCAACCACACATCTTTCAGATGGTTCTATGATAGATAAGGATCTGCAGGGTGCTGTCAGGCTTGTGCAGCATTTCCAGGATCTTACTGGTTCACACTGGTTCAGGAGAGCCCCTGGTCTCCCACCTTCTACAAAAGAGTTTGTTTAAAAAATTGGGTCTGTTAACAGACTACCTAGATTATTATTAAAGAAGCACCGGCTAGCTAAGATGACTTCTAGGGACAGAGGTATGCCAGAGAGTATCCTCTTTACCCAGGGACCTGCCTTGATGAAGGCATCAGTCATCTTGTAGCGTCTTGCTGCTGCCACTGTGTGAGCAGGTAAAATTTGAATGTAGCTATGATGTGGGCCCCTAGAATAAACTGGTGGGCCCTAAGCAATTCAGTCTGACACTAGGCCGCCTTTCCTTCCTGCCAGCATCCTCTTCAGTGCATGCACGCCTCCTGTTGCTCATCATAGCCTACGGCAGCCTGCCACAGTCTGTATAAGGTATCCTTTTACTGGGACAAGTGCATGGGCTATAAGTTCTAGTTGCAAGGTTCCTGAGCCATTGTTTTGTTTGTCTGTCTGTAGACCAATCTCTGCTTCTTTCTGGATTTGACTTTTCACTGCCTGACCTCTGCCTGTTTCTTGTTTTGTCCCTGTGCTCTAACTTTTGCACTGTTTATTGGATTTCTTGTATTATGTCTGCTCTAACTTCAGCTTGTTTCTAACTATGGTTTTGTCTTATCAGTCAGTGGTCTGCAGCAGTGTTCCTTAAGCCCATGGCTCAGCAATCATTGAATAGAGACTACTCCAAGAAGGTAGAGGCTAGAACCTATTGCCCAGGCACCTGTTCCAGTGAGAGGATGCCTTATACAAACTGTGTAGGGGTTAAGGAGTCAAGACCAGGGGGGCCACTTAGATAACTCCCTTAGATGTAGCTAGAGTCAAATTTGTTCAGTGGCTCAGCAAATCCAGCACATCCACTTTTGTAACAATACTGTATATTTTACACCATATATGTATATAATGTGGATACATTTGTGTATATGTCCTGTCACAGTGTGTTCACTGTGACACTGTGTTGCCACGTAGTCTGGTTGCCGGCTCTATTGTGTACTGGCCGTCCACTGATCGGGCAATTACTCTTTCCATATATTCTGGTTGCTGGTTTTGTGTGTTCTGGCTCCGGTCTTCTGTGGCTGTGTGTGAACTGCCTCCTGTAACTGTTGCTCCCTTCTGTGCCTTCTGTGTTTGTCACTGTTCTCCATCTCCCTTGTATGCCGTGTGGGCTAGTTGCATGAAATGTGTATCTAGGGCTGCAGCTCCTCCATTGTGCATATTGGCTGCGGATACTTGTGGGTGCACCATTGCTGCCGTGTTGGCTGGTTGAAAAACAAAAAGGTAAAAAAGAGGTAAATCACAAATATCTTGGGTAACCCCAAAATATAAGTGATAGACAAGGAGGCATCAAAAGGGTGACTAGTACCGAGGATGATAGAGGAATAGAACAATGAAAAACAAAAAAGTGGAGAAATTGAGGGAAGGCAACACTTAAGATCCAAGTGTGAAGGGCTTCACACTAACAAAGCAATAAATAAAGCCATAGGAAGCGTCACACAACACTGTCCTAAAAAAACGGATTAGAGCAAGGCGCCAATGTCCTCTGTGATAGCATAAAGTATCTAGAGACTCAATAGCCAATATATTCAAGCCTCTATTTGCCAGTAGGAGAAATATGTTGTGCAATTATCATCTAACAGACGTGCTCACACCATTCATACAGTGCACTGCATACAGTGCAGTGCAAAATTCTGTTGTGTGCTGCACACTAGCAGGAATGTAGAAAATATAAGTTTTTTCTCTCAGTTATACATTATACAGTGCAGTGCAAAATTCTGTTGTGTGCTGCACACTAGCCGAAGTGTTGAAAATATACATTTTTCCTCTCAGTTATACATTATACAGTGCAGTGCAAAATTCTGTCGTGTGCTGCACACTAGCCGGAGTGTAGAAAATATACGGTTTTCCTCTCAGTTATATATCATACATTGCAGTGCAAAATTCTGTCCTGTGCTGCACACTAGCCGGAGTTTAGAAAATATACGTTTTTCCTCTCAGTTATATATCATACATTGCAGTGCAAAATTCTGTCCTGTGCTGCACACTAACCGGAGTGTAGAAAATATACGTTTTTCCTCTCAGTTATATATTATACAGTGCAGTGCAAAATTCTGTCGTGTGCTGCACACTAGCCGGAGTGTAGAAAATATACATTTTTCCTCTCAGTTATATATTATACAGTGCAGTGAAAAATTCTGTCGTGTGCTGCACACTAGCCGAAGTGTTGAAAATATACATTTTTCCTCTCAGTTATACATTATACAGTGCAGTGCAAAATTCTGTTGTGTGCTGCACACTAGCCGGAGTGTAGAAAATATACGTTTTTCCTCTCAGTTATATATCATACATTGCAGTGCAAAATTCTGTCCTGTGCTGCACACTAGCCGGAGTGTAGAAAATATACGTTTTTCCTCTCAGTTATACATTATACAGTGCAGTGCAAAATTCTGTCGTGTGCTGCACACTAGCCGGAGTGTAGAAAATATACGGTTTTCCTCTCAGTTATATATCATACATTGCAGTGCAAAATTCTGTCCTGTGCTGCACACTAGCCGGAGTTTAGAAAATATACGTTTTTCCTCTCAGTTATATATTATACATTGCAGTGCAAAATTCTGTCCTGTGCTGCACACTAGCCGGAGTGTAGAAAATATACGTTTTTCCTCTCAGTTATATATTATACAGTGCAGTGCAAAATTCTGTCGTGTGCTGCACACTAGCCGAAGTGTTGAAAATATACATTTTTCCTCTCAGTTATATATCATACATTGCAGTGCAAAATTCTGTCCTGTGCTGCACACTAGCCGGAGTGTAGAAAATATACGTTTTTCCTCTCAGTTATATATTATACAGTGTAGTGCAAAATTCTGTCGTGTGCTGCACACAAGCCGGAGTGTAGAAAATATACGTTTTTCCTCTCAGTTATATATCATACATTGCAGTGCAAAATTCTGTCCTGTGCTGCACACTAGCTGGAGTGTAGAAAATATACGTTTTTCCTCTCAGTTATATATCATACATTACAGTGAAAAATTGAGTGGTTTGCGGTACAATAGCCGCCGTCTAAAGACTATGTTTCTTCTCTCAGTTATATATCATACAGTGCAGTGAACATACAAAATGGTGAACCCAAGGGCTAAGGGTCGAGGACGAGGGCGTGGACGTGGGCGTTTAAGTAGTGTAGGGGGCAGAGGCCGTGGTCCTGGGCAGGGTGACACAGTACATGTTGATGAGGGAGCAGTGGAACGCCGCAGAGGTTCGCTACCTAGCTTCATCTCACAACTTACTCGTTCACGTTGTACACCACTATTGAAACCACAACAGTGCGAACAGGTGATGACGTGGATGGCGGACAATGCGTCCAGTAATTTATCCACCACCCAGTCTTCCATGCAGTCCACCCATGCTAGCAAGGGAGTAGACCTCTGGCACCTCCAGCTCAACCTCCTTCCCCCCAGCCTGCTTCCCCCCACGGAAAGTATGAATTCAGATCAGGCATACTCACAGGAACTCTTTTCAGGACGCTACCCAGAGACACAAACCGCTGCTCAACAGCAACCTAAGCAGTTGCTCTGTCCCGATGCCCAAAATTTAGAACTTTTGCAGTCTGTGGGTGATGAGAGTGTGGACTTAGTGCAAGTAGTGCGTGAAGAGGTGTCGGATGATAATGATGATGAGACACGGTTGTCAGACAGTGACATTGTTGTCAGGGCAGTAAGTCCGAGGGGGGAGCAGAGTGAGGAATCGGAGGAAGAGCTGGTGGATGATGAGGTGACTGACCCGAGCTGGGTTGGTAATCCAACTCAAGACAGTGCTTCTGAGGGGGAGGCAAGTGCAGCACCAGAAAAGGTTGGAAGAGGCAGTGGGGTGGCCAGAGGGAGAAGCAGGGTAAGAGCAGTTAAATCAGCAACTGTTCCACAAAGTCAAGCTCCCGTGCCGAGGCCTAGATGTTGGCAAGTCTGGAGGTTTTTTAAAGAAAGTGAGGATGACCGACGGACTATGGTGTGCAACCTGTGCCACACCAGGATCAGCAGGGGAACCACCACTAACAGCCTAACCACTACCAGCATGCGCAGGCATATGATTGCTAAACACCCGACTCAGTGAAACCAAGGCTGTTCACCTCCTGCGGGTCACACCACTGCCCCTTCCCTTTTGTCACATGCTGGCTCGGCGAGTCAACCCCCCTCCCAGGACCCCGGCACGAGCGCCTCCCGCCCTACAACCACCTCTTCATCTCCACGATCCTCCACACCCTCCACCAATGTGTCCCAGCGCAGCGTTCAGCTGTCTTTGCAGCAGACATTTGAGCGCAAGCGCAAATACAATTCCAGCCACCCAAACGTCCACATCTCCAAATTGTTGAGCCTGGAGATGCTGCCCTATAGACTGGTAGAGACTAAGGCTTTCCGCAACCTGATGGCGGTGGCTGTCCCTCGGTACTTGGTCCCCAGCCGCCACTATGTTTCCCGATGTGCCGTCCTAGCTCTACACCAGCACGTGTCAGAGAACATCATCCGTGCCCTGACCAACACGGTTAGTGATAAGGTCCACCTAACAAGGTGGACAAGTGCTGCCGGGCAGGGACACTATATCTCACTGACGGCACATTGGGTTAACTTGGTGAAGGCTGGAACTAAGTCTGACCCTGGGGCCACTCATGTACTGCCCACACCGAGGATTGCGGGGCCTACCTCGGTCACGGTTTCTCAGATGTACTATGCCTCTTCCTCCAACCCCTCCTCCTCCTCCGAATTACCATCCGTGGGCACGGCGCCTTCAGTCGGTAGCTCTAGGCGCAGCAGCACTGCCGTGGGTAAGCGCCAGCAGGCGGTGCTCAAACTGCAGAGCTTAGGTAACAAAAGGCACACCACCCAAGAGCTGTTACAGGGCATCACGGCGCAGACCGATGTGTGGCTGGCACCGCTGAACCTCAAGCCAGGCATGGTTGTGTGTGACAACGGGCGTAACCTGGTGGCGGCTCTGCAACTCGGCAGACTGACACATGTGCCATGCCTGGCCCACGTGTTCAATCTTATAGTTCAGCGGTTCCTCAAGACATACCCCAATTTGTCAGATTTGCTCACCAAGGTGCGCCGCATCTGTGCGCATTTCCGCAAGTCAACCACAGATGCTGCCACTCTCAGGGCAGTGCAGCGGTGCCTACAACTGCCAGCTCTCCGACTGTTGTGCGATGTGCCCACGAGATGGAATTCGACATTAAACATGTTATCCAGAGTTCACCATCAGCACAGAGCGATTGTAGACTGATAGATGTCAACTTCCACCAGAACTGGTAGTCAGGTCAGTCAGCTTCCTCAAGTCTACAATGAGGAGTGGACGTGGATGTCTGATATCTGTCAGGTGTTGAGCAACTTTGAGGGGTCAACACAGATGGTCAGCGGCGATGCCGCCATTATCAGCCTCACCATCCCGCTGCTTTGCCTGTTGAAAAACTCACTGCTCAGCATGAAGTCAGAAGCTTTGCGCTTGTCACAGGAGATGGGGGAAGAAGATACGTCGCTTGATAGCCAGAGCACCCTCCGGTCTGTTTTTCAGCGCGTATCGGAGGAGGGGGATGAGGATGAGGAGGAAGAGGAGGAGAATGTTGGCGAGACAGAAGAGGGTACCAGTGCTCAGTCCTTCTTAACTCTTGAGCGTGTATGGGCTGAAGAAGAGGAGTTGGAGGAGGAGGATGAAATGGAGAGTCAGGCCAGGAAGGAGAAGGAATTCTTGCGTGTTGGGGCTCTGGCGCACATGGCAGACTTCTTGTTAGGCTGCCTATCCCGTGACCCTCGCGTTAGAAGCATTTTTTCTAACACCTATTACTGGGTGTTCACTCTCCTGGACCCACAGTACAAGCAGAACCTTTCCACTCTCATCCCTGTAGAGGAAAGGAGTATGAGAGTGAATCAATATCAACAGGCCCTGGTGCACAAGCTGAAGCAATCCTTCCCATCTGACACCGCTAGCGGCAGAGGGGGCGTGGTTCTGTGGGCCAAGTAGCGGGGGAGGGGAGGCGAGCAGGCAGCTTGTCCAGCACTGGCAGGGGAATGCTCTCCAAGGCCTTTTGCCAGTTTTATGTCACCCCAGCAAGACACTGTCACCTGTCCCCAGTCTAGGCAGAGTAGGGGGGAGCTGTACAGAAAGATGGTGAGGGAGTACCTAGCTGACCATACCAACGTCCTGACTGATCACTCTGCTCCATACAACTACTGGGTTTCAAAGCTGGACACATGGCCTGAACTGGCGCTATACGCCTTGGAGGTGCTGGCCTGCCCTGCCGCTAGCGTGTTGTCAGAGCGGGTATTCAGTGCAGCTGGTGGCGTCATCACCGATAAGTGTACACGCCTGTCAACGGACAACGCTGACAGGCTGACGCTTATTAAAATGAACAAAGCCTGGATTTCACCGGAATTCAAATCTCCTCCGGGGGAAAGCAGCTAAAGAATAAGATTCCTTATGTATCCGATTCTTCTCCTCTAGTCATCCTCCTCCTCCTTCTCTTCATTGCCAAACGCTGACCCAAAAGGGAATTTTTTAGAGGGCCAACTAGCACTCTTTTAAGACAATGTTTCCGGAGGGCCAGCTACAGGCCCTCTCTCCAAACAATTTTTCCGGTGCGTCAACTACAGACATTCTAAAACAATTTTTCAGGAGCGTCAACTACAGACACTCTAAAACAATTTTTCAGGATCGTCAACCACGGACACTAAAAATAATTTTTTTTGGAGGGTCGACTTCAGACACTCCCAAAAAATTTTTTGGGAGGCTCTCCTACAGCCATTTGACTGCAATCTCAGTCGGACAAAGGCATTGGTGGTGTCACCGCCATGATGTGTCAGGCTAAATTTTTGGGTGGTTCACCTGTCTAATCTGTCTAACTCGATCACTCTGTTGTAACCGCCGCCATACAGGGTCACGCTAAAGTTTTTATGTGCTTCGCCTGCTACCTCACTCTAACTCGGACACTCTGTTGTCACCGCCGCCATTCAGGGTCACGCTAAATTTTATTTTTTCTTCGCCCGCTACCTCAATCTAACTCTGTCACTCTTGTCACCACCATGCTGCGCCACGTTAAATTTTATTTGTTTTTCGCCTGCTACCTCACTCTAACTCGTTCACTCAGTTGTCACCGCCATAGTGGGTTGCACTATAGCAGCCCAAGTCTGCACAGTCCTTTTTTTCTCTCTAACTGATCAATTCTACACGTCACATTAGAATATACGTTTTTTTGCTCTCAGTTAATACACATATATTTGAAAAAGTTCAATGGAACAATTTTCTGGGTTGAACTATACCAGGCCGAGTCTGCACAATCCTTTGTTTCTCTCTAATTGCTATATACTACACGTCACGTTAGAAAATACGTTTTATTGCTCTGTTATACAAATATATTTGAAAAAGGTCACTGTGGGACAATTTTCTGGGTAGCTCTATGCCAGGCCCAGTCTGCACAATCCTTTGTTTCTCTCTAATTGATATATAATACAGTTATATACATAAAATTTTGAACCCAGCAGGGATGCCACCACTATCAGCCTAACCACCACCAGCATGCGCAGGCATATGAGTGCTAAACACCCGACTCAATGGAACCAAGGCCGTTCACCTCCTGCGGGTCAGACCACTGCTCCTTCCCCTGTGTCACTTGCTGCCTCTGCGAGTCAACCCCTGCCCAGGACCCCGGCACAAGTGCCTCCCGCCCAAAAACTACCCCTTCACCTCCAAGATCCTCCACACTGTCCACCAATGTGTCCCTGCGCAGCGTTCAGCTGTCATTAGATCAGACATTGGACGCAAGCGGAAATAAAGTTCCACCCACCCACATGCACAAGCCCTCAACGTCCACATACAGGGCCATGCTAAATTTTAATGTGCTTCGCCTGCTCCCGCAGTGTAACTCGGTCACTCTGTAGTCACAGCCATACAGGGCCATGCTAAATTTTTATGTGCTTCGCATGCTCCCGCAGTGTAACTCGGTCACTCTGTTGTCATAGCCATACAGGATCAAGCTAAATTTTTATGTGCTTCGCCTGCTCCCGCAGTGTAACTCGTACACTCTGAACGAGTCTGACCCTGGGGCCGCTCATGTACTGCCCACACCGAGGATTGCGGGGCCTACCTCAGTCACGGTTTCTCAGACTTATTATGCCTCTTCCTCCAACCCCTTCTCCTCCTCCTACTTTCAGTTACCATCCGTGAGCATGGCGCCTTCAGTCGGTAGCTCTAGGCACAGTAGCAGTGCCGTGGGTAAGCGCCAGCAGGCGGGGCTCAAACTGCTGAGCTTAGGTGACAAAAAGCACCATGATGCCCTGTAAAGAGCTGTTACAGGGCATCATGGCGCAGACCGATCTGTGGCTGGCACTGCTGAACCTCAAACCAGGCATGTTTGTGTGTGACAACGGGCGTAACCTGTTGGTGGCTCTGCAACTCGGCAGACTGACACATGTGCCATGCCTGGCCCACGTGTTCAATCTCATAGTTCAGCGGTGTTTTTGGTGTTTCGCCTGCTACCTCACTCTAACTCGGTCACTCTGTTGTCACCGCCATACAGGGTCACGCTAAATTTTATTTCTTCTTCGACTGCTACCTGAGTCTAACTCGGTCACTCTGTTGTCACCGCCATGCTGCGTCAGGGTAAATTTTTGGGTTGCTCACCTGCTACCTCATGTAACTTGGTCACTTGTTGGTGTCACCGCCATGCTATGTCAGGCTTATGCCTGCGTCATGGGGCGGGGGATAGGACAGCAGTGCCAGCATGGGCATGGGTGATGGACCTTCGTTGCACCTAGTTGGGTGCTTCCCTAACACCTGATGGTCATGTGCCTCGCCCTTCTTGGTCTGGGTGAGCACAATTGTCTTGAGGGTCACCACCAAGCTGTTGCCCGAGAATTTGGGGTAATGGTGGGATTAGGCAGCCTCAAAGGCATCCATGCATGCTGCCCCTGCTGTTTCCTGTCCATTTTCGTGGTGTTTCCATCATTTTCTGAGGTTTCCAGGTTTTCACCCAGCCTTCCCTAAGCAGAGCCTTGGTCCCCTGCAAAAAATGCTTGAGTCTCCCATTGACTTCAATGGGGTTCATTACTCGAATAACGAGCACCCGAGCATTTTAGTACTCGCTCATCTCTAGATAGCACCTAGTCTGGTAACAGATCCCTTTTTATTTTGCAAGCAGACCCAGAGAGTCTCCAACTCCTTACATGAATTTTGGATCACTGTTGATTTTATGGTATCTTTAACATAAATGGCTACCCCACCCCCCTTTTCTCCGCCCTATCTTTCCTATACAAAGTGTATCCCGGAATGGCTGTTTCCCAGTCATTGCAATCTCTGAACCATGTCTCTGTTATTACAACCAAGTCCAAATTATCTCTACAAACTATTGATATTAGCTTGCAGAGCTTGTTGCCTAAGCTGCGAGCATTTGTACACATTACATGAAGAACATTACATTTATCACCAACAACTGTATCTACCTCCCTGACAACATCACCAACATCATCCACCGCTTTAACATCAGTATCTAGAGCACCAGCGACCACTTCATTTGCATCAACAACTGTATCTACCACACTAACAGATTGCTGAACAAGATGCTCAATATCCTGGTTCACCAAAACTGTTCGGGGACAGAAATCATTCTTCTCAATAAAATTCCTGTCCCCTCCATCTAGTTTAAATGCCTGTCGAAAAAACACCTGAACTCTTCTCCAAGTACCTCAGTGCCTTTGTGTGACGGGTGCAGACCATCTCTCTTGT
Source organism: Rhinella marina (assembly GCA_900303285.1). NCBI lineage: Eukaryota > Metazoa > Chordata > Amphibia > Anura > Bufonidae > Rhinella > Rhinella marina. The sequence goes on along the minus strand of ONZH01017231.1, from coordinate 7,161 downwards.
ACATGTCCTTACTACTCCACCTACTAACATTGTGACTAACAAACGCAAAACCTTCATCTTTACACCACTGCCTTAGCCAACCATTGAATTCCAGGATACGACATGCCTTAATATTTTGAGAGTGGACTGGCAAAATCTCCGAAAAAGTAATGGAATCTGTCATTATGCTCAGCTCCAGGCTAAGACTTTGAAATTCCATTTTTACCACATCAACATTTTTCTGGGACAAATCGTTTGTCCCGGGATGAATAACCAGATCAACTTCAATCTCCTTTGTTGCAGCCTTAACAATATTTGTAATCCGTCTTTTAACCCTGCTTGTAGTAGCACCAGGAAGACATCTCACCTCCTTCAGTCCATCCTCATTCTGACCTAAAGCAACACCTCTAAAAATCGAGTCACCAACAAGGAGATGCATTCTCTTCTTTTTCATTCCATTTACTGCCCCTGACTGCTTGGTACCACTTTCTCCTTTGGCACTTACAACATCCTGTGCCTGAGTATCCATGCTTGTATCTGCTGCAATATCACTTTCCAAATCAGACAGGACACCATAGGCATAAAACACAGAAATTCCAACAGTATTGTGTTTATGCTCCACAACTCTCAACCTCCCAGAGCCAAATGTCTTAAGGTCCTTTTACACGGGCCGATTATCGGCCGAAAAATCGTTCCTAGGAACGCTAGTGCCGATAATCGGCCCGTGTAAAAGTGGCCCTAATCAGCCGACGAACGAGCAAAACCGGAAACCAAAAGATCCAATCTGTCGGGCGCACATCGCCCTGTGTAAACAGGCGATGTGCGCCTGACAGTACGGAGCTTCCCGGCCGCACGAGCGATACAGCGATCACTCGTGCGGCCCGGCGCTCGATTCGTCGGGCCGTGTAAAGGCTCCCTGCCCGAGCGCCGATATCGCTGATCGGCGCTCGGGCAGGGAGAATAATCGGCCCGTCTAAAAGGGCCTTTACACATAGCCCTTCTCCTCATGGACCTTTGGGGAAGTGGTGTTGGATTACAGGGCTGCTTGACAGCACTCACTGGCTAGGACACTTCTTTCGATTGCAGGCTACACCCTAAAGACTACAGCCTAGAAATTTCACCATATAAAGTGGACAATTGCATACATAATGGACAATACCCCAAACTCCAAAGAGTACTTCGGAACACAACAGCCAGGCAAGTGTTACACTGCACCAAACCAGACATCTTAGAATTAAGGCAGTAACTCACCAAACAGAAGAAACCAATGTTGTCACCAAACTCCTGCCGTTTTCAAACTACTGCAATTTTTAAAACTACACACTTCTGTCTGTTGTACTTATGTCTGGCTGTACTTCACCAGAGTAAACTCTACAGAGCTATAACCTTCCTTAGGCTTGACTTAAGTACTGTAGTTTTTAAAACTACACACTTCTGTCTGTTGTACTTATGTCTGGCTGTACTTTACCAGAGTAAACTCTACAGAGCTGTAACCTTCCTTAAATACAGCAACGCTGAGAAGCACTGACAATTTGGAAAAGAGTTTGCTGCTCAGTGAGAAAGCACTCTATGGGGTAGATGTGGGGGAGGGTGGTAGTGAGGAGGCCCAGGAAAGTGAGGTAGCTAGCTGGGTAACAGTTAGAAAGCGGGTTAGAGGGAAAAGTGCCAGGGAGGCTAGCCCTGATCTGACACACCCCAACAAGTTTGCAAGTTTGGCAGATGAAGGGGATGTTACTTCAGGGATAGCACTGCTGCAGCCGGACACTTCCTCTGCCAGTCAGGGGAATGCCAGCTCCAATAAGCAGGGGGCCAGGAGAGCAGGGCAGGCTAGACAGGTGCTGGTAGTGGGCGACTCAATTATTAGGGGTACAGAGAGGGCAATTTGTCACAAAGACCGGGATCGTCGGATGGTGTGCTGCCTTCCAGGCGCTCGAGTTCGGCACACCTCGGATCGGGTTGACAGATTACTGGGAGGGGCTGGAGAAGATCCAGCAGTCATGGTCCATATCGGTACCAATGACAAAGATAGAGGTAGGGGGAGCGTCCTTAAAAATGATTTTAGGGATTTAGGGCATAAGCTTAGGGCAAGGACCTCCAAGGTAGTGTTTTCCGAAATACTGCCTGTACCACGAGCCACACAAGAAAGGCAGTGGGAGATTAGGGAGGTAAACAAGTGGCTCAAGAACTGGTGTAGGCAGGAGGGATTTGGGTTCTTGGAGAACTGGGCCAACTTCTCTGTCGGCTACAGGCTCTACTGTAGGGATGGGCTGCACCTCAATGGGGAAGGGGCAGCTGTTTTGGGGGAGAATATGGCTAGAAGGCTGGAGGAGTGCTTAAACTAGGGACTGGTGGGGAGGGTAACTACATTATAGGAGGGGAAGATAGTGCAGATAGAGACTTGGGGCAAGGTAATAGAACTGGGGGAGGAATGGAAGGAGGAACTAGAACAGATCAGAAGGAAAGGTGTAGGGTAAGAAATACACATCAACCTCTTAATTGCATGTACACTAATGCCAGAAGCCTAGCTAATAAAACTGGTGAACTGGAATTAGTGATGTGTGAGGAGAACTATGACATAGTGGGAGTAACTGAGACATGGCTGGATGATAGCTATGACTGGGCAGTTAACGTACAGGGTTACAATCTTTTTAGAAAGGATTGACAAAACCGAAGAGGGGGAGGGGTCTGCCTTTATGTAAAGTCGTGCCTAAAGCCCACACTCCGGGAAGATATAAGTGAGGGACATGAAGATGTGGAGTCACTGTGGGTAGAAATAAATGGAGCCAAAAACAATATTAAAATACTAATAGGGGTTTATTAGAAACCACCCAATATATCAGAGACCACAGAAAATCTACTTCTAGACGAATTTCAGAAAGACTGAAACCTGTACATCTCATAAAGGAAACAGGTTCTTGGCAATAACCAAAGACAATTACCTTTCCCAACTGGTTCAGGACCCCACTAGAGGGATGGCCATACTGGACTTAGTATTAACCAATAGACCTGACAGAACAACAGATGTGCAGGTTGGGGGACACCTGGGAAACAGTGACCATAACATAATAACCTTCCAATTGTCATTCAAAAGAGTGTTTCTTCAGGGAGGAACAAAAATACCAAACTTCAAAAAAGCTAAATTTAGCCAACTAAGAGAGGCCATAGGCCTAACTAACTGGGACAAAGTCCTCAAAAATAAAAATACAACCACAAAATGGGATATTTGTAAAAGCATCCTAATGTCTAATTGTGAGAGGTACATACCTTATAGGAATAAAATGATAAGAAACAAGAAAAAAACAATGTGGATAAACAGAACTGTAAAGAAAGCAATAAATGACAAAAAGAAAGCATTTAAATCACTAAAACAGGAGGAGAGCGAGGAAGCATTGAAAAACTATAAGGAAAAAAATAGAATATGTAAAAGACAAATAAAAGCAGCCAAACTAGAGACCGAGAGATTAATCGCCAAAGAGAGTAAAACTAACCCTAAAATGTTCTTCAATTATATAAATACTAAAAATTATAAACCTGAAGGTGTCGGCCCCTTACAGAGTAATGAGGGGGGAGATGCAGAGAGCGATGAGGAGAAAGCGAAGCTACTAAATAACTTTTTCTCCACTGTATTCACTGAGGAAAATAAACTGTCAGATGAAATGCAGAGTATAAAAGTAAATTCCCCTTTAAAAGTGTCCTCTCAGACCCAGGAAGAGGTACAGCAACGTCTTAAAAATATTAAAATAGACAAATCACCAGGACCGGATGGCATACACCCCCTTATCCTAACAGAATTAAGTAATGTCATCGACAGACCCTTATTTCTGATATTTAAGGACTCTATACTGATGGGGAGTGTTCCACAGGATTGGCGCATAGCAAATGTGGTGCCAATATTCAAAAAGGGTCCAAAAACAGAGCCCAGAAACTATAGGCCGCTAAGCTTAACTTCTGTTGTGGGTAAACTGTTTGAAGGTTTACTGAGAGATGCTATCTTGGAGTACCTCAATGAAACTAAGCAAATAACTCCGTATGAGCATGGCTTCATGAGGGATCGGTCATGTCAAACCAATTTAATCAGTTTCTATGAGGAGGTAAGTTCTAGACTTGACCGCGGCGACTCAATGGATGTCGTATATTTGGACTTCTCCAAAGCGTTTGACACGGTACCACATAAAAGGTTAGTATACAAAATGAGAATGCTTGGCCTGGGAGAAAATGTATGTATGTGGGTAAGTAACTGGCTCAGTGATAGAAAACAGAGGGTGGTTATTAACGGTAGATACTCAGATTGGGTCACTGTCACTAGTGGGGTACCACAGGGGTCTGTATTGGGTCCTATTCTCTTCAATATATTTATTAATGATATTGTAGAAGGTTTGCATAGTAAAATATAAATTTTTGCAGATGACACTAAACTTTGTAAAGTAATTAACACAGAGGAGGACAGTGCACTGCTACAGCAGGATCTGGATAGACTGGAGGCTTGGGCAGAAAAGTGGCAGATGAGGTTTAACACTGACAAATGTAAGGTTATGCATATGGGAAGGAATAATGCAAGTCACCAGTACATACTAAATGGTAAAGCATTGGGTAACTCTGACATGGAAAAGGACCTAGGAATTTTAGTGAACAACAAACTAAGCTGTAGAAGCCAGTGCCAGACAGCTGCTGCCAAGGCCAATAAGATAATGGGTTGCATCAAAAGGGGCATAGATGCCCGTGATGAGAACATAGTCCTGCCACTTTACAAATCACTAGTCAGACCACACATGGAGTACTGTGTACAGTTCTGGGCTCCTGTGAACAAGGCAGACATAGCAGAGCTGGAGAGGGTTCAGAGGAGGGCAACTAAAGTAATAACTGGAATGGGTGGACTACAGTACCCAGAAAGATTATCAAAATTAGGATTATTCATTTTAGAAAAAAGACGACTGAGGGGAGATCTAATAACTATGTATAAATATATCAGGGGTCAGTACAGAGATCTCTCCCATCATCTATTTATCCCGAGGACTGTGACTGTGACGAGGGGACATCCTGTGCGTCTGGAGGAAAGAAGGTTTGTACGTAAACATAGAAGAGGATTCTTTACGGTAAGAGCAGTGAGACTGTGGAACTCCCTGCCTGAGGAGGTGGTGATGGTAAGTTCACTAAAAGAGTTCAAGAAGGGCCTGGATGTATTTCTGGAGGGTAATAATATTACAGGTTATAGTTACTAGAGAGGGGTCGTTGATCTAGGGAGTTATTCTGATTGCCTGATTGGAGTCGGGAAGGAATTTTTCCCCATAAAGTGAGGAAAATTGGTTTCTACCTCACAGGGTTTTTTTTTGCCTTCCTCTGGATCAACTTGTAGGAAAACAGGCTGAACTGGATGGATAGATGTCTTTTTTCGGCCTTACAAACTATGTTACTATGTTACTATTACGCTAACGAGGTGAGCTAGGTCTTTTCTTATGCTAATCTAATTAAACCAGTTACCAGCTACACCCAAATAGACACCTTTACAGATTATGCAGAAACCAAAACAAGCCAAATACAACCTCTGCAGTAATGACCAAATCAACCAAAGTAAAACAAAACTACACAATTTAAGCTAAATACTAAATACAAGACAATTCAAAGTAACTACAAAATAAACAGCAATATAAAAATGATATTAAGATTTTTTGGTTTTTTTTTGTCTTTTTGTTTTTTTCTACAATAACAAATACGATATATATATATATATATATATATATATATATATATATATATATATACACTACAGTGCAGTGAACAATTCTGTAGTGTGCTGTACAGTAGCCAAAGTCTAAAGAGTACGTTTTTTCTCTGTTATATACGGTGGAGGAAATAAGTATTTGATCCCCCACTGACTTTAAAAGTTTTAATACTAAAAAATAAATGAAACGTCTCATAATTTTATGCCAGCTTTATTTTAACAGTGCCACATAGAATATCAAAAGAAAAACGGAGAAAATTACATGAAATGAGAAATAAAAAATAATTTGCATTTCTTTGAGGGAAATAAGTATTTTATCCCCTAGTAAAACCATGACTAATGTTGGCTCCCACAGACCACTGACACACCCTAATCACAGTGAAGTCGTTATCTGGATGAGAGACACCTGTCCCAAATTGTCACCTGTATAAAAAGACACCTGCCAACAGTCTCAGTGACACTCCAACATCTCCACCATGGGCAAGACTAAAGAGCTGTCTAAAGATGTCAGGGACAAAATTGTTGACATACACAAGGCTGGAATGGGCTACAAAGCCATAAGTAAGAAGCTGGATAAGAAGGTGACAACTGTTGGTGAAATTATTTGGATGTGGAAGAAGTACAACATTACTGTCAATCGACCCAGGGCTGGAGATGCATGCAAGATATCACCTCGTGGAGTCTCATTGATCATGAGAAAGGCTAAAAATCAGCCAAGAACTACATGGGAGGAGCTGAGTAATCATCTTAAGGCAGCAGGGACCACAGTCTCCAAAAAAACCATTGATAATACACTGAGACCTAATGGTTTAAAATCCTGCAGTGCACGCAAGGTTCTTCTGCTCAAGAAGGCTCACGTCCAGGCCCGCCTCAAGTTTGCCAATGAACATATTAATGACTCCGAGAGAGACTGGGAGAAGGTGCTGTGGTCAGATGAGACCAAAATTGAGCTCTTTGGCCTCAACTCAACTCGACGTGTTTGGAGGAAGAAAAATACAGAATATGACCCTAAGAATACCATCCCCACCGTCAAGCATGGTGGTGGAAGTATTATGTTTTGGGGGTCTTTTTATTCTAAGGGCACAGGCCAACTTCACCGCATTGACGGGAAGATGAACAGGGCCATGTATCGCAAAATCCTGGGTGACAACCTCTTTGCCTCCACCAGGGCACTGAAAATGGGTTGTGGATGGGTCTTTCAGCACGACAACGACCCAAAACATACAGCCAAGGAAACAAAGGAGAGGCTCCATAAGAAGCATATCAAGGTCATGGAATGAACTAGCCAGTCTCCTGACCTCAATCCCATCGAAAATCTATGGAGAGAGCTGAAGCTTCGCGTTTCCAAATGCATGCCTAAAAACCTTAAGGATATGGAGACGATTTGCAGAGAGGAGTGGGCCAAAATTACTCCTGAAGTATGTGCAAACCTTATAAAAAACTATAAGAAACGTCTGACTGCT
>ONZH01017230.1:0-99675 GCA_900303285.1 Rhinella marina | reverse complement strand
CCGCAGCAGAGGTGACTCTTGGTCTTCCTTTCCTGGGGCGGTCCTCATGTGAGCCAGTTTCTTTGTAGCGCTTGATGGTTTTTGCGACTGCACTTAGGGACACTTTCAAAGTTTTCCCAATTTTTCGGACTGAGTGACCTTAATTTCTTAAAGTAATGATGGCCACTCGTTTTTCTTTACTTAGCTGCTTTTTTCTTGCCATAATACAAATTCTAACAGTCTATTCAGTAGGACTATCAGCTGTGTATCCACCTGACTTCTGCCCAAAACAACTCATGGTCCCAACCCCATTTATAAGGCAAGAAATCCCACTTATTAAACCTGACAGGACACACCTGTGAAGTGAAAACCATTTCAGGTGACTACCTCTTGAAGCTCATCCAGAGAATGCCAAGAGTGTGCAAAGCAGTAATCAAAGCAAAAGGTGGCTACTTTGAAGAACCTAGAATATAAGACATATTTACAGTTGGTTCACACTTTTTTGTGAAGTATATAATTCCACATGTGTTAATTCATAGTTTTGATACCTTCAGTGTGAATCTACAATTCTCATAGTCATGAAAATACAGAAAACTCTTTGAATGAGAAGGTGTGTCCAAACTTTTGGTCTGTACTGTATATATTTATCAGCCTGGGGCTCAAAAGCTTTAGTGGTACCCTTCACAGCCCATACGCATTAATGAGGGCCCAAATCTATGTCCTTGTATGGAACACTTTGGTACAGCAAGTACTAACCACTGTACGGTATACTGGGAAAACCCCCCTAAGAACTGCTGCTTTAAAGATGATCTTGCCCAGTTGTCTAGCCATCACAATTTGGTACTTGTCAAGGTCAATCAGACCCTTACACTTGCCCATTTTTCCTTCAAAAACTGACTGTTCATGTGCTGCCTAATATATCCAGTATCTGGTCACAATGACCAAGATTGGCAATGATGCTAAACCCAGTCATTTAACCCCCTCAGATGCATTAAATAATGATCAAAGGAAAAAAACACAATGCAGCAGCACTCTGCAAACACAAATAACATACAACATTGCCATAGTCATAGAAAACATTCTAGTGCTAGTGCTACATTTATTTTGCAAAATTGAGATTCTTGGCAAATACACTTTTTGTACAAAATTATTTGGGCCTGTCTGCCAAACGTCAAGGCGATCTCTTTAAGACGGGAACCTAACACTAATTCCTACCTGTTATGTGCCATACTGGCCACCATTAAATTCAGGGAGTGTTCCACATGCATGCTGGATCCACTCTGCCTTTACCATTTTTGGTGCCTTAAAGGCCTCCATTAAATCCAGGGATGCAGGTATGAACATGCATGCCGAGCCCACTCTATACCTCTCCTGATGCCTCACGGCTTCCAATGTATATGTTAGAAGCAGGCCACAGCTTTATACTTAATCTGATTAAAATCAGTCTATGGGGCAGATAGGTTTGTCAGGAGTGCAAGACTGGCTGGAGTAGCCACACCTCCAGTATCAGTACAACTGCAAAAAAGGGGGTCAGTCAGCACATCCAATGTGCAGGTGCACGCTGCCATGGCTAGAAACACTAAGGAAAAAAACACAATGCAGAAGCGTAAATGTATTTGCCAAGAATCTCAATTTTGCAAAATAAGTGTAGCACTAGCACCAGAATGTTTTCTATGACTATGGCAATGTTGTACGTTATTTGTGTTTGCAGAGTGCTGCTGCATTGTGTTTTTTTGACGATACGCCCCCTCAAGAGCGGGAAAGTGAAGATACGCCCCCCACAGAAGCATGAAAAATCAGCCCGGTCCACCGGGAACTAACTTTTTGCACGTATAGGGAGTGAAGACTCCTCCCTCATTACTCCGCCCTCCTCTCCAGTTCAAGCCAGCCGTAAACATACCACAACATGGTGAAGCAACTGCAACCAAAGTGGGGAGAGATGGTGTTTGGTAGCGAGTTACCCGAACCACCGTCCAGTTCAGAGGAGATCACAGAGTCACAATTGACCAAGAGAATCCCACCGGCTCCTGACTCGATGTTCGCCATGCCGGCTGGTGCGGCGGAGGCGGCTGGAGTGTCCACTCCACCTCCCAGGAGGAGAACAACAACACCTTCCATGCGGCAGAATCCCATTGTGCCTGCATCAGTGACGGCCCACGCCCAGACCCTATGGGACTAAAAGAATGCAGTGGAGGACTGGGTAATCCAAGTACTGGATCATCCGAGGCCGGGAGACCCTACAATGGAGCGGCGTAAGGGAACCTTCCTATGGTTTTCAGTGGAGCAAGGCTGTGGCTTCCTTGCGGATGACGAGGACGGCAAGGAGTACTTTGTGGGCTGCAGGTCAGTGAAACGACCGTATCTGCCTCAACTCCGTCACAGCCTATACGTGGGGGATCAGGTGGAATATACCCCCTATGGCATTCCTGAAAGGACCCTTTGCTACCGGGTTACCTTATTGTCTAAGCCCCTTGTACCTGCATCAGCACCAAAAATTTGGCCGGAGGAACCACGAGGCAAAGGACGCGTGCGCTGCCTTCAGGAGTCACCAGATGGCACCCTCCGTTTCAGGGAGAAGCCACAGCCGGAGCCTCTGATCCATGGATTGCCACCACCACCACCATCACAGCCCTTTCAGCTGGGTCAGCTGACGACATCATCTTTTACTTTCCATTCCACAGTGATCCAGTACCAACTACCCTGGAGAATGAAGTCAGCAGCGAGGGGAGCTGGTGGTTCTTCCCTGGGTGCAACCTTGCCTCAACTGCTGTAGCCAGAAGTCCTTACCCCTGCTGTCCCAGGAGGAGTATCCGGAAAAGTGAAGGCGCAAGTGACTGCAGCGCTCACCAGTGTGACTACCACCCAGACAAGTCCGACTTCTGGCAGAAGAGGGCAGTGGAGCTCCACCACGGCAGCCGGCTTGGCCTACAGGAGGCAGTAGCTTCCTCTGATGTCATTCAGTAGCAGTTCCAACGAGGATGACTTCTGAGGAACCCTTCTACTGGCTGTCAGTCTGGCTGATTTAAAGGACACCTCTGGAGGACCTATGGGAGCCACAACATAGACTGCACCTGACGGGTGAGAGCTAGTTGGCACTTGTTCTTAGTTTATGTTGTTTTTATTGCCCCCTGTTTGACTCTCACCCAGATGGACATGGCTTGTCAGGACTCCCCCCATTCTGCAGAAAATTCCCAGTTGCGCCTAAGCACGCCTATTTTCCTTTTTCACCCCTTCTCAGGTTATTTGGGAGCCGGTTTTGCAAAAAGGGTTCTCTATTTGTTGCTATTTTATATTATCCATGTGGATTACACGTTACCTGTTTGGATTATAAAATTACCTCACGTGGATTACAATTGAATTTTGGCCTGTGTTCCAGTGTTTTATGCCAAGCAGCCATGAGGAGAGACTCAAACGTATATCTGAACCTATTATGCTTGCAAATGTGAAATTAATTGCACTAAATGTTTGCATAATTATGTCTTTGCAGTATTTTAGCAATAATGTTTTTACAGGTTCAGCAATGTTCAAGCACTTTAGCCTATTGTGTGCATTCTTTTTCAGGTACTGCAATGTGTCCTATTATGCACTTATTGTATGGTATTTTTAGTAAATTGTGCACTTAGCCGGATAGCTAACAGTGAGCACCTTTTCTACCTCATATGGACTGCCTCTGAGGACTGTACGCCGTGGCCTAGCCACGTGCGTGCGTATGACGCAATTGCGAGTCAACAGTACGCTAAGGATTTGTACGCACCTTTTACGCTAATGCTTACACATTTAGTTCAGTAGCATACTTTTACCAACGCTTAGACTGTATGATCATAATTTGTGCAGTAATGTTCGCAAATCAACGATTATATTTTAAAGCAAATTCGACCGAATAAATTCGTATTAAGAATAAATCTTGTCATAAATTTGTCGATTTTTCGCCGAAGCAAATTTTTGATGATTCACTCATCTCTAATGGTAAATTATATAGTGCATTTAAAAAATACTACTTGTCCTGTAAAAAATAAGCCCTCATATGGCTATATTAACGGAAAAAGGTTATAGCCAGTAACTACCATAGTGGCAGACCATGCAACTGCTAGGGCAAGAGGGGGCCCAAAAGAGATCCTCTCCTCTTCTACTGTGGGTAAAAACTTGGTCAGGACTCTACCCTCTAAAGAAACAACTTTTAGTAAATGAGGCAGTGGAAGAAATGTCATTGAAAGGGGTTTAGGTGGAAACTCTTCTGTCCTATGGGGGGGCGGCTGGTTTGATCCTTGCTATGGGGCCCTTACTTCGATATGTATGCCACTGGTTATTGCTATTGGAATGTGAGGAAATAAAAATGAAAATGTCTGTGCTTCTTTGTATAATCATAATTGTGAAGGAACTGGCATTTTTTTGGGCTTCCTTAAAGTCTCTTTCAGCCATATTATTCCCTGTTTCATCTGCATAGCTAGATGCATTTCACTCAGAAGCAGTGGGTGACTCTTTCTGTTGAATCTGCCAGTACTGTATGAAGTGACTTAACTTCCCACTATGTTTCTTTTCTTCTAGGAAGCTCAGAAAGCTGCTAAGCAGGAAGAGAGCAGACTTACTAACACACAGGAGATTCTGTTCTTCAGAAGCTGTGTAGAGGCAATGCTTCTATCAGGCTCAGGAGCTCAGCTACTTCTGACTAGCCCCTCCCCCCACCCAATTTCCTATAGACCATCTCTCTTGCTAGAGACAGATCTAGCCGAGCAACTGGAAGTGGACTACAAATTAGGTGAAAGTTAGACTCCTAGTGATCATAACTTTACAGCTTTTTTCAGGTACATGCATTGTCATTTAAAGTTGTTTTTGTGTCAGTCTTAAAGGGAACCTGTCATCTCCGAAACACCCCCTGAACTAGAGTAAGCGTGGTATAGTGTAAGTGATGCTGAAGCCGAATATGTAATTTTTATCTTCATACTCACTTCTATTCCGACGCTGTGCTCCCACAAACCTGCAGTAAAATGCATTGAGAGGACTCTTCTTTGAGTCCTCTCCATTATGTGAGTGAGCATTGGAGTCCACTAAGTGCATTTTACTGCAGGTTTGTGGGAGCACAGCGTCTGAATGGAAGAGAGTATGAAGATAAAAATTACATATTCGGATTCAGCATCACTTACACTATACACTGCTTACTCTAGTTCAGGGGGTGTTTCGGAGATGGCAGGTTCCCTTTAAGTCTCACTTTGCTTTGTATGCCTGCACCAAATTTATGAACTGGTGCACCTTAATAATGTATGTGGTGTGAGTGCAATGTGGTTTACACCTTTAGGTGTAAAAGTAGACCAGGGGGCTGCCTGGCATGGGTTGCTAAATTTTTGCGACTTTGGAACAGTCACACTTATACACACAGTCACACATAGCAAATCAGCCATAATCCAGGTCTAATCTTATTGTAAACATAGACCATTGTGAAAGGTGGCAAGGAAAATGAAATATTGTCAAAATGTTACAGTTGCTATGAAAATGTTGCAGTTGCCTGACTTGCGACTTTTTTTTTGCCACAAAACATATCTGATTTCAGAAATGACCACCATATCTGTAAATGATTTAGAAATGTGCTAGTGTCACTATTTTCTATTAAACTAAACTGTGTAAAAGTATCGTGACTCTTTAATCAAACAAAGAGGACTGGTTGCCTGGAATACTGGCCACTGTAGATCTTCTGACTTATGTGACTGTATCCTACTAGTGGCAACACAATACTAATCAACTTCAATGTTATGTACATTTTCAATTGCAGCTAAAAGCTAAAGTAGTTCATTTGGCTGGCATATGTGCAATATTTACAGCTAGTAAGTATCTGATTTCTACCTCAGAATATTACAATACTTTAAATGTGACATAATAATGCAAATAAATGATGTATTCATATGACCTTGTAAAGTGAAATAACGTAAGATTTACTCTTTTTACTAATTAATAAATCTATCAAGAAAATATGCATTACCATCCAATGGCACCTGGAAATTGCAGTATGTCTTAATCCACATTCTGAAATGCTGAATAGATTGTAATTTACACATGCACAACTGAGATCATGATCCCGGGAATCTAAATGCAGAATATGAACGTGATTTGCATATATAACTTTGACTAATAATCAGTTTTTAGACGATTTTTAAAGCGCTTTTTCCTAGCAAAGCTTTCCCCGACTGGCTGTGACTTCTGGAAGTGATTTCCTAGGCAATTTTACATCTAGAGGAGTGTGATTGTGGAATTGTCTCATTTGCATGCAACATTGTGTAATCATTCTTATTTGAATACTAAGAGTGAAATTGTATCAAATTACCAGTATTTCCATTTTGACGTTATCAAATGTCAAGCTGAAATTTCAAAAGAAGGTACAGGAACAGAAGGCAGATTATATGATTATGCTCCATAAATAAACATACAGTACATAGCATGCTTTCCTCTGATGGCTAATAAATTAGGGCCAAAATCTCAGGTTTGGGCATCTGTACAACTAAAATTTTGTTATGGCCAATGATCTCTGCATACCAAAGAATGCCTAGTTTCACAAGTCCCTTGTCCTTTCTTCTTAGGTGTAATTGCATAGAGGGCCCAGGTATGATACAGTACATTAAGACTGTGCAATCTAAAAGGTTATTAATTGAAATAAAACAACTAGTCTGCATTAAAGGGGTTGACCAAGTTATTTTTTTGCTTTTTGTATGTTTCTAACTAGTCAAATATAACAGCTTTACCATGCACTTTGTGCTTCTACAGCTGCTGTTTTCTGAGATTTCACTGAGGGTCTCATGACCTGTGATGTCAGCTTCTCTCCCTTCTCTGCTGATGTTTTGTGCACACGCAGATAAGAGTCTGTACAAGAGAAGTCACTGTGCTGGCCACACACCCCTGCACTTGCTGAGCTGCTGTCTGCTCTCTCCCTGGATTTTTTCAGATAAACATTAACCCTCAGACTCAGGACTGAAGGCTTTACTGAGTAGCTGCAGGCAGTGAGGAGACAAATGCTGGGCACAGGAGCTGACAGACTAGAGGAGTTCTGCAGAGCATTGCAAAAGAAAGGGGGGAAGTTCCTGTGTGTACTGTATCAGCAGTGTCATTGTACAGCTGGAACTTGTAGTTCTACACATACAACATGCTGCTGAGTATAGTACAGGCAGACGTGTCACTCAGGGCAGCACTTCTATTCACTCTCTTTGCAGAGCAGGGTGCGGGGCAGAGATTGTTGTTATTGCATGTAAACAAAGGCCAGAAGAGAACCAGGGAAATGAGGAAATATAGTTTTTTGCCTAAAACTTGCTTAACTTAGTTATATATTGCTGCCCATTAGATTTACAGTGCCATATATATTTTTTCAGAACTCAGACAACCCCTTTAAAGGTTTATCCAAGATAAATAATATCTCAGACAGCCCATACAATTCCTTATAAAAAAAAAAAAAACAGTAGCTGTGTTGTGCCTGGATACGTCATATGATAGCTGCACCCAATCCAGGAGTACCAGACCAGCACCACAGATAATGGCACTGGAGAAACAGGTGAGTATATCATGTTTTTATTTTAAGCAGTTATAAGGGTTATCCAAAATGCTTAACCACTTAAAGACAAAGCCCATTTTAATTTTTGCCTTTTGGTTTTTAACACTCACATGGAGTGCCGTATCCTCTTCAAACAACTGATCGGCGGGGGGCACTGGGTGTCGGACCCCCACCCCAATCAGATATTGATAACCTATCCTGAAGACAGGTCATCAATACAAATAGGCTGCACAACCCCTTTAACACTTTCAAAGTGCAGACAACCACTTGGGGGGTGGCTGACTGTAAAAAATATTTTCATACATTTCCCCAAGGCTATCCCAAAAATGTCTGCACTTTTTGAGGGTCATAAAGTGCAAACAACCTCTGACAGTGGCTGCATACTAAAAAATATTTATTTTGTTTTCCAAAGGTACACAAACAGTGCAGCAAACACTATCCATGGCTGACTGCAAAACATAAAGTGTCATAGAACTTGCACATATCACAGAACACTAAATAACTATTGAACTTACTGACAGACGTACAGTAGATGTCAGATTATAAATTGTATCAAAAATATGATCTAGCATCTTATATAGTGCTCCAGGATCATGCATAATATGTGAAGAAAAATTGCTTGTTGACTATTTTAATTTAAAATTCACAAATGACAAACCTCCAAATTTTTCTAAGAATGGGTGAATCCACACATCATTAGACCCAAGGTACTTAAATTTTTTTGGGTGCAATATAGAAAGTATATAAGTTATTGTGTCAATGTTTTCTGTATTTATTTCCCAAAAAGTGAACTTTTAGATTGTGAGGCTGCCAGAATTGGAAGGATTTTAGCTCTTTAGTACATGAGTTGTATTGTATTAATTATGTTGTTGAGACAGTGCTGATTTTGTCTCCTCTATTTCTTTGGCAGCAAATAAAAACAGTGATTAGTCAAGTTCATTTTTGTCATTAAATACAATCTCCTTTGATTTATATTGTTTTTCCTCACTGAGCTCTATTACCCAGCATTTTCTTTATCCCTGTGCAGCTGCACAATTGTCTGGGAGAACAGCTCACAATGCAGACGAATGAGTTTCCAAAATATAACACTGAATAACTGTGATCAGTACATATACTCAGAGTTAACTCAATATACCCACAGTTAACTTAACCCAATTATGACAAGAAAAACTTCAAGAATCTTTGGAATGGGCTCATCCAGGATTAGTAAAAGGGTCTGCTTTTTCTAGAAACAGTGCCACTCTTATCCATGGGATGTGTCTAATATTGTAGCTCAACCGATTTACTGGAATGTGTATGGAGATCTTTCTGGTTAAAAAAAGCAACCCATCTTTCCAAACCAGGACAACTCCATTACAAAAATAAATAAAGGAGTAGAACATGTCCATATCAAAAATAAAAACCATGGCTAGAAAAAACTCTCCCTTAGTTCTTGGGACCTTCACTAGTACTACAATTTTGGGGCCTCTACTTAGAAAATTGCAGATCACTGGAGAACTGGAGAGTAAATCTCTGGACTATCAGTTAGTAGTCCCTATTGTATATTGTATCTGCTATATTAAATGGAATATTAGTCAGATGAAGCACATAGCACGGTTTTAACTTTCACTGTTAAAAAGTTTAAACTTAAAGTGTGACTGTTATTTTGTTTTATTTTTAATATAGTATAGGGAAAGAGATGTGAAACATTTTTGTAATATACTTTATTATTAGGGAAAGAAGTTTATTTTTTGTAGACAACAGAGTTTAAAGGGCCTACTTAGCAATGCTGACCACTGGCAGCATGTCAGATAGGCAAGGGCGTAGCAGAGATAGAGCACATATAGGGAGGTAGAGGCTAGGGTGGTAAGTAGTGAAGAGCAACGTTATGAAAAATGTCACTGCTTTGCCAAATTTCACAAAGAAATTCATATCATGATGAATTACTTCATCATGAAGTACATTCCTTTGTATGTAGTGGGCGCGATGACAGGGAACGGCGATCACACCACCCCCTGTCACTGAACCACTCATTCATCGCTGATTGCTGCATCTGATGCTACAACTAAGGACTTTCAAAGGTTAATCAGGTTAAAAAAGTACATACTCACCTCATCAAAGTCAATTCATTTGGCTTTGAGTCACTCAACACTACTAGTGAGCTGAGAGGCAGGCTAAGAAGACTGCCTCTGCGTGTTCCACACAGTCATCTTCAGACTCTTCAGACCTCAGTGCTGAAGACAGACTCTCCTTAGCAATGTCATTTAAAGCTTTTCTGAGGAGACTCCTTGCACCCTGTTTTCCTTAATGCTACACAATGACAGTTACACTTTAACTGAACCCAAGATATATTGTAGACTGAATTCTGCTCAGATGTAAAATCATCACTTTAAAAAAACTGGATAGCAGAAAAGTGTACAAAGTACTTGGATCAACTTTTGTAATATTCTGAACTACAGTATCTAACCACAATAAGAAATATTTTCTAATGGAGCTAACTTGAAATCAGATGGTAGGGCCTCCCTGTATCTATTTTGCAGTATGTACATCATGGATCTGCAAAATAGGCATGCACTCTATGTGTATCCCACACTTTTCATAGGCCCCATTGTAGAAATGCCTATTTCTATTAGCAAAACAGACAAGAATAGGAAATGTTCTATAATTTGTGGCACAGTTGCATGGATGCAGACAGCACAAGGATGACATCCATATGTTGTCAACATTTTTTGTGGCATCACACAAATGAATGGGTCTGCAAATTGTTTGTGGACTATGAGTCCTTAAATCCAGTCATAAACTATCTGAAGAACGCCAGCCCTCTATATTCTGTGTAAATATTAGTGCCCATAACTCCCCAATGAGTGCATGTGCTAAGATGGAGTTTGTAGGAAAGTAAGGAGGTGGAAACCACTTCATTGATATAATAAATTCAAGGCAATCCTCATCATGCAAATAAAAACAAGGAAATACAAATCCGTGAATGCTCCCCAAACGTTTCATGTTCTACAGATGAAAGTGTCTAAAGTTGACTAAACTTCTTTGTAGAATATAGGTTCTTCACACCATTCCATGGTAACATCAGTCAACCATGATGGTTGCAGCATAGGGCATTCTTTATGACATTGAGAACTTGTCAGTAATAATGGAATAATTAATTTTGCAATGAACCTGAAAATTCCTACAGAGAAAGACTGGTCATCTGTGAGCTAAAGCATAATTAATAAATCTAGATAGAATATGGAAATATTTTGTATGTTACTCTAGGGGGGACCCTAACAACAGAAGGCACCTGTGCAAAAACAGCAAATGACATTGGTTCCTTGATTTTTAAATGCTAATTTGACACCAGTTGGGTTCTGGTCATAGACCACCTCATACAGTATATGCTCTTTCAAAAATCTCTCACTTTTGTACCAATCCAACAGTAATTGTAAGACATGAATAGGAATTATTATGTGAACAAAGTTAGCATGCCACTCTTGCCTGCTGAGCAACTGTACAGATATATGGTTTACAAATATAGTATGTCCAACCCTAATCACATCCAGGTGCCTTCTCTCCCCACTTAGATTAGTACAAAGGTAGACACTCGAAGGTCACAGTCTGAGCTAAGCAGTTGAAAAACATAAAAAAGATGTTTCCAGATCTCTAGAAATTTTAAACAATTAACTGGAAATATGGTTTAATTAAATATTTTTTCAATAATATTTTTAAAAATCCTTCATGCAGGCTTGGACTGGCCCACAGGGCAACAGGGGAATCCCGGGGTGGGCCCCTGAGAAAGGTGGGCACCCAGTCCACCAGCACAGAATCTCAAATAACCTACAGTATATCAATATAAAAAACTGGGTAGACTATCCAGTTTATTATTATTATAGACGCATCAGAAGGTTAAGATGGCCTCTACGAATAGAGCCAGGTGAGCCAGTATCCTCTCTTCCTTGGGACCCACCTTTTAAAGTTGTTGCAAAGACCCCTATAATCAATCATCTTGTAGAATCTTGTTGCAGGAGCAGGCAGAAGCGTTGCTTTGTGGATGATTGATTATATGTTCCCTGAAATGTGCCAGTATGGAGTCACCTGCAAAAAATAATATTTGTATTATGCAAAAAGCTAGTTGCTTTCCCTCAGGGCCATCTAACAACTTGATGCTTGAATATTATTTTTCACACCTCTAAAATATTCAGTGACAAATGACATTTTTGTGCAGGCTCTTAATCATACACTACACTGCTTGTATATTTATTCGTAAGCTATTGCCTCAAGTTAAATTAAATTAAAGGCAGTGTTTTTCACAGGCTATTTAACTTTTTGATAAGACAGCATTTTAAAATGTTTGCCTTGAAGTTTTTTGACTTAAAGGTTTATTAGGAAATCATTTTTGAGATAATCTTCAAATAAATAGAACAATGTATTTGTTCTAGCAATCTAAAGTTACTCAGAATTAATCACATAGACATTATGTTGGAATAATAATTATTATAATAAGAAAAATGTTTCAAAATAAAGGATAACGTAGAAAAAACAAAGACTAAAAATTCTGGAAGCATGTAGGCATTTAGCTGTGAACAGCTTTTGGGTGCTTTCATGCTACGTCTTTTTTAAAAAATTATTATTATAACACTTTTTTCAATTGTGGTGTTTGATGACAATTTCCTAGCATCTTTTACTCCCTTGCCATTTGTTGAAAATCTTAGCATGATCTTGGTGTGGCATATTTTTTCAGATGTTTTCACATAAACTTCTATATTAAAAGAAACATCTAAAAAAAAAAACATGTGTTGCAACCTCAAAAAATATTTGTAAAAAAGCTAGAATTTATTTTATTCAAAGGTCAAGAAAAAGGACTGCAATAACAAGCATATTTTATGGATATGTTAGGTATAATAGACTCTAACACACTATCATAGCGTTAAATTACCTTAATTCAAAAACATAACTTTTAATATAATTAAGAAACTTCCCCTATATAAATGCATTGTGTACAACAGATAAATACAGTAGTTATTTCTATCATGGTTTAATGTACAGGGTTGCCAGAAGGGACTAAATTAATAAACTAGTACATCTTCAGCTGTATAGGTTTAGATGACCTTGTTCAATATTTAGCCTTGCAAGGTGTTTTTGTGATGGTGGAACCTTGATAAACAATTAAAGCATATAAGTTGACAACACGGCACAGTTGCTCCAGGTCCAAGAATCGCCTTACCCTGTGCCTCAAAAAAATCCCTGAGCTATCCCTACCTGCAAGTAGGGCACTAGTCCCAAAAAGTGTGACCCATAGACTTCCTCATAAAATTATATTGGTTCTTCAGGGGACAAAATATGGTAGTTATAGTAATCTTAGAAAGAAACAGTCATAGACAGTGAAGATGAGATCATTGGTGAACATATCATATATGAAACCCGTAAAGCTGCAGAGGAGCCCAGAAGGTAATGGGGGCAGCGCTACCCTAAGAACAGCTTCCTAGCATCTATTACATTGCATTTAAGGAAAAGAACTAATTAATTTGGCTCACAATTACTAATGGATAGGTAGGATGATAAAAAAGACTATGCAAGGAGCCTATATAAGGTACGTGTCCTGAGACATTCTGCTGTCTGTGCTGTCAATGAATTAAGGAAGTTTTTGATCCAGCAAGTGGCCTCCAACTCACTTATCAAATAAAAATGCATCCTTTGGGTTGAATTATGAAATCAGTTTATGTAGTTATTTTTCATTTCTTCAGTTTTTTACTCTTCATACCAGATACTTCTGTATATCTACACATACTGACATTGCATATAAACTGTTGCTCATTAAAATATATGCCAAAGGGTCCAGTTTTGTGAATTTAGAAAATTTTGTAGAGGTTTAATCATGTTTTTTTAAGTTAATTTTGTTAATATTTTTTGAGTCAGTCATTTGGGTTTTAGGAATTTAGTAATAATTACCCCTCTATGTATCTCTTCATAATTTGGGTAGCCTACATTTGGTATTTTAATTCTATAATTTTCTATTGATAGATTAGATTTGGTATCTAAAACTTCATTATTCTCCATCAGTATTTAACATTAACCTAATTCCTCTGTGAATATAGTCTAAAATAGTATTTGATAACCAATGGACAGTTGACAAGAACAAAGAGAATGATGGAAGAGATAGTTTTTAGAAATTATAGAACCCTCGATAACTTTTGCAGACAATTCAAGTAGGCATATGGAAAAACAGAATGCATATTCTTAATGTGACATTTACAGAGTCAGAGGCTCAATTTACATTAAAGCTTTGAGGATTTAATATGCTATTAACATAATCTTTAATTTCAACTTCAAAGAAGAGCACTTTGGGCTATATTAATGTTAGACAAATGTACCTGTAATATGTAGGAACAGGCTGATAATTGGTAATGAT
The DNA here is from genome assembly GCA_900303285.1 of Rhinella marina. Taxonomy (NCBI): domain Eukaryota; kingdom Metazoa; phylum Chordata; class Amphibia; order Anura; family Bufonidae; genus Rhinella; species Rhinella marina. The sequence continues at coordinate 85,792 of ONZH01017230.1, read as the reverse complement.
CCTTAGCTAAAATGATTTCTTTAAATCCCAATTACATTTCTGTATTCTTTACTGCCTGAGATTCCTTAGTAAGCCTACATTAGACTACAAAAAGCATGTCTTTTCTTATATTTATATAATATACTAAGCTATAAAGGGATTTTTCAGAATTAAAAAACACATTACACTAACAGCAGGAAACGCATTAAAATAAGAAAAAATGCACACCTGCTATATCCATCCCAATCACACCTCACTAGAGTGACACACCATACACTCAGGTAGCCAGTGGCACGCTGGCATCATGTCTGAAACCAGTGATTGGCAGCAGTGACAATAGGAAGTTTAAGCACTTTCCCATCAGTATAAGCCATATATTGATCATTAACTTCTTTTTGTAGAATGTTTTATTAATAGCAAGTTCACGGATGATGATCATCTATTTCATTGATAACAGTCGATAGACAGAGTTCATGCAAATCTGTGAAACAAGCATGAAAGTGACGGTTGGCAGCTCAGAATCAATACAATGATCAGGCACAAATCAAGTCAGGAGGAAGAGGGTCAAAATCCAGGAATCAAGCAGAAGTTGGTACATGGGCAGACAAGCAGATTATGGCACCTTTGCAGGATCTAGAAGCTAGTAATCATACTCAGTGAGTGAGACAAACATCACATCATATAAAGCAGAGGTGATTAAAACATTAGGAGCCTTTCAATACTGCAGAATGAGATGAGGTTCAATAAAGAATATCTCCAGTAGACACACAGGATACAAGTGTCTGGGTCTGCTGCTGAAGTGCTGGAACTGTGACAAACACAGGATGAGTGGAGCAGTGTCCATGTTTTCCCGAAGTAGCAGGGCAGCGGCAGGCACAGGCTGCCGATGTAACATGATCCACATGAAGAGTACCCTTATTTGTTGTAAGTGCTACAGACCTTCTTCCTAACTTACTATAAGGAAGTTGTTATTATTTTCTGCTATGTTACATAGTGGAATTGCAGCCTGCTATCTACTCACCATCTCTAAAAGCTTGCAATTAGAGATGAGCAAATCTATTCGCCGCAGCTTCGTATCGAATCCTACATTTTTCCTACGCTGAAGCGTATCCGGATTTTTTCAGATTCGCTTTGTACTATTCGTAAATGTTCTTAAAATTTTGAACGCTACGTACGCTATGTACGCAACGTACGTAATGTACGCATTCTTATTGCCCCCTCCCTCGGCCCCCCGAAGCGGGAAAATAACAATACGCCCCCTCAAGAGTGGGAAAGTGAAGATACGCCCCCTCTCAGAAGCGGGAACACCAGCCCGGCCCACCGGGAACTAACTATTTGCACGTATAGGGAGTGAAGACTCCTCCCTCATTACTCCGCCCTCCTCTCCAGTTCAAGCCAGTGGTGAACAAGATCCAGAGTCAGACCACAGCAAACAGCATGGCGAAAGAACTGCTACCCAAGTGGGAAGAGATGGTCTTTGGGGACGAGTACCCCAAACCACTGCTCGCTCCAGAGATCAGAGTGTCACAACTGTGCAAGAGAGTCTGACTCCATATTCAACTTGCCGGCTGGTGCGGTGGAGGCGGCTGGAGCGCCCACTTCGCCGCCCAGGAGGAGAACAACACCTTCCATTCAGCAGATCCCGATTGTGCCACCATCCATGACGGCCCATGCCCTGACCCTATGGGACTACAAGAATGCAGTGGAGGACTGGGTTATCCAAGTACTGGACCATCCGAGGCTGGGAGACCCTACACTGGAGCGGCGAAAGGGAACGGTCCTGTTATTTTCTGTGTAGCGAGGCCCTGGCTTCCTGGCGGATGACGAGGACAGCAAGGAGTACTTTGTGGGCTGCAGGTCAGTGAAACGGCCGTACCTGCCCCAAGTCCATCACAGCCTATACGTGGGGGATCAGGTGAAATACACCCACATGGCATCCCTGAAAGGCCACTTTGCTACTGGGGTTACCGTATTACCTAAGCCCCTAGTCCCTGCATCACCACCTGAAGTTTGGCCGGAGGAACCACCAGGCGCAGTACCGGAGCGCTGCCTTCAGGAGTCACCAGATGGCACCCTCCGTTTCTGGGAGAAGCCACAGCAGGAGACTCTGATCCCTGGAATGCCAGTGCCACCACCATCACAGTCCTTTCAGCTGGGTCAGCTGACGACTTCATCGTTTACGTTCCAATCCACGGTAATCCACCAGTACCAACTACCCTGGAAGATGAAGCCAGCAGCAGCCAGGGGAGCTGGCGGTTCTTCCCTGGGTGCAACCTTGCCTCAACCTCTGCAGCCAGAAGTCCTTACCCCTGCTGTCCCGCCAGGAGAATCCGGGAAAGTGAAGGCGCAAGTGGCTGCAGCGCTCACCAGCGTGACCACCACCTGGACCCGGTCAAGTCTGACTTCTGGAAGAAGGGGGCCATGGAGTTCCACCACAGAAGCAAGCTTGGCCTACAGGAGGCAGGAGCGTCCTCTGATCTCATTCAGCAGTAGCTCACACGAGGAGGACTTCAGGTCCCTCATCTGAGGAACCCTTCTATTGGCTGAGTGATTTAAAGGACACCTCAGGAGGACCTATGGGAGCCACACCATGGACTGCACCTGACACAGGTGAGAGATAGTTGGCACTTGTTTTGTTTAGTTTGTATTGCCCCCTGTTTGACTCTCACCCATATGGACATGGCTTGTCAGGACCCCCCCCCCCCCATTCTGCAGAAAATTCCCAGTTGCGCCTAAGCGCGCCTATTTTCCTTTCCCCCTCTTTTCAGGTTATTTGGGTGCCCCCTTTGCAAAGAGGGCTCTCTATTTGCTGCTATTTTATATTATCCATATGGATTACACGTTACCTGTTTGGATTACAAAATTACCTCATGTGGATTACAAGTGAATTTTGGACTGTGTTCCAGTGTTTTATCATGCCAAGCAGCCACAAGGAGAGACTCAAATGTATATCTGAGGCTTTTATGCTTGCAAATGTGAAATTGCACTAAAATGTTTGCATAATTGTCTGCTGTATTTTCTGTCCACACACGTTACACTAGTACTGCGTCGAATTCTCCTCCGCCCCCCACCCAACGCTCCCATTATATGAATAAATCCCATAATTAATGTCCCTTGCTTTCCAGCCATTCTGAGGCTTCCTGGGATGATGCAAAGAAAAAAATACTATCTTTAAAAACCACCCTCAGTCTTGCGGGAAATAGTAGTGAGTATGAAATCTGGGCCTCCCTGAGATGCCTCTTAATCTCTGTGAAAGTCGCTTGCCTCGCTTTGCGTGGCTCTGGCATAGTCGGGAAACATTGCAATTTTCTGTCCATTGATCTGAAGATCTGGATTTTCCCTCATCTTCCTAAGGATAAAGTCTCTATCTCTAGAAGAAAGGATTTTTATCAAAAATACACGAGGAGGTGCACCAGGAGGTGGCTTCTTTGATGGTACACGATGTGCTCTCTCTACTCCAAATTGGGTATTTTCTTTCAAGCCTTGTATCTCCTGTATTAACCAGTCCTGTATGAACTTGGCCAAATCTGAGCCCTCACTACCTTCAGGCATACCCATAATTCTGATGTTAGCCCGTCTCAACCGATCTTCTAGATCTACTACTTTTCCAGTGAGCTCGATGTTTTCCTCTTTGATATACTTTATGTTCATTTTTAACTCCTCCACCTCCTTGGTTAAAGCCGGGATAGATGCCTCTAATGCCCTCACCCTCTTGTGGGTCTTATTAGAATCATCTCTGATTTCCATAATATCAGCTTTAAGATATCCTATTTGTTGTGAGGTCTCAGATATAGCCTTATTGCAATTTTGAACCTCCTTAAGAATAGTGTCCAATATTGAAGCATGATTCTCCTCCATTACCTGCATTCCACCTCCTCCTTCCTCCTGTAGTGCAGAGTATCTAGAGCTAGTTGATGTCTAATTCTTTTGTTTGACATTGAGGTTTCTGTGCACGGGTTTTGATATTATCTGCAGGAGATTTTAAGGACTTATCCATCTTGTGTATCTGTTTGCTTTCCGGGGGGGGGGGGGGGTGAGCTGTTCCTCCTGATTTACGGGACTGCTTTGACCCTTTATTAGACATCCTTATCCCTATGGCCTCACTCTTCAAGAAAATTCCACTCAAGCAGGGGCAGATTTACACTTAAGATTCCTAAAAAAGAAAGCATTGTAGTAGATGTCCCCCTGCTTCTTTTCGGAATCACAAAGGACAAGAAGGAAACTAGGAATTTAAATCTCACATTCACTGATGTCAGCGTTCTGGCATATCATAATTCCCCTGGTCTCTACCAGGAATTCCTGTACGCTTCCTCGGTTCTGACTGCACACAAGCTGGAAAAACAAGAGTACCCGTCGTTTCATTAGTCATTTCATTAATCAAATTGAGGAGAAGTTACTATTTTAAATTTTCATCAGTATTTTCATCAATATTTTCTTAATATATTCCGCTTGAGGCAGAGCCATTTTCAACTCCAAGTAACGCAGGTTCTAGTCCCCGTATGTAGTTTTAACATGAGGGCACAGACAACTTATATAAAACAAGTTAAAAATAAGAACCAAAGAAAGAAAAGGTTCCATGCAAACAGATACCCCTAAAGCCGGTTACTTCCAAGAGTCCCGATCACCGGCTGCCATCACTACTCACGGAGGGTTTTACTCACGGCAGCCCAATCCACATGTCCACATATCCATTCACCCCCGCTGTCCAGCTTATAGCCAAAAGAGACGACCTTTCTTTGCTAGCCCTCTCCAGGCCACGGTTCTCGTCTCCACACGCGCCACTTTACACGGCATCCCATGTGACCAGCCGCGGGAGAAGGGAGGCCCGGCCCACAGATCTTCCGGCCGGCGGGAGCACCGCCTCCAGCAAGCCGGCCTCCCATGATCCGCGCTGCACCATACGTCGCCCAGCTCACCAATCTTCCACCCCATTCTGTGGCTCCGACCAGGGTCCCCGGCATCCCACAGCCGACAGAGGAGGTCCATTCCTGGGTAAGCAAGGGAAAAGTTCCGGGCTGCAGCTGGAAGCAGAAGGGAAGGAGGAGGAGGGGATACGAGCAGCAGGAGCGCACAGCCTACATCATGCCGTCACGTGCCTCCACTATAGCTACACCCCTGTCTGCACTAAAATGTTTGCATAATTGTCTGCTGTATTTTAGCAATAATGTTTTCTACGGGTTCAGCAAAGTTCAAGCACTTTAGCCTATTGTGTGTATTCTTTTTCAGGTACTGCAATGTATCCTATTATGCACTTATTGTACAGTGTTTTTTAGTAAATTATGCACTTAGCCGGATAGCTAGCACCTTACTTTTCTAGCTCATTTGGACTGCCTCTAAAGACTGTACGCCGCAGCCTAGCCTTGCGCGTATGACGCAATCGCGAGTCAATAGTACGCTAAGGATTCGTACGCACTTTGTATTCTAATGCTTACGTATTGCATACTTTTAACAAAACTGACTGTATGTTCGTAATTTGTGTAGGAATGTTCGCAAAACAATGATTATTTTTTAAAGCAAATTCGACCGAATAAATTTGCATCAAGAACTTATTTTGTCAGAAATTGGTCCATTATACGCCGAAGCGAATTTTGGATGATTCACTCATCTCTACTTGCAATCAGATAACCCAGATTTTTACTGGCAAAATAAAATGTGTTTTTGGTATAGCCCTTTATCAAAGACTCAAAAATTAATGTAATATATCAGGGAGACATATGAACAGCTGGATTTCAGCATATTTTGTAATACAGACTTTTTGATCCCTTAACTTGCTGCTAATCATCTAGAAGTACTAGTTCTATATAGCACATAAATCCCAGTAAAAGCCCATATTCTGCAGTTAAATATATTTAACTTGCATATTTCATCTTACCAATAATTTTCACAGTAGAAGCCATTCACAGCAGTAATAAAATCATATTTCTTGATTCAAATTACTTCCAGCATGTTTTACATGACAAAAATCAAAGTACTGTCATTTAACTCGCTTTATGTGGCTCAGTTTATGAAGTTAGTTTTATTTTCAGACACATCTGTACAAAGAAGCGATTTCCAAAGTTTTTAATAGTAAAACACCTGTTGCTATACAAATTAACTTGAAGTCTCTTTCCCCTAGCACCTGCTATTTCACGCTTCAGCTGCTCTGAAAATATTGGATTCTGTGAGGATGCCTTCATTTATTTTTCTCATGGTAATATCCAAAGTACAGAAGCTCAATAATTTGCACGGAAAGATTAATATAAATATGATTATTAGATGTTTATTACTACAGCTACAGTTATAGTGACCTGAGCATTTAAAGTGAAGGTTCAGAAAAGGGGGATCTTCATACAGTGTTATTTTCTGGTGTTTTAAAATGCATTAAAATGATTTTTTAAACACCAGCTTTAAAAATAATAATATTTATGCATATATGGGTTCAGCTACTCCTCCAGAGTTTCATACTGTGATGTGTCTGGTCCTGTCACTTACATATTACCTTACAGTCTCTTTTAAAGGTGGGAAAACCTGTGTGCTCCCAATTGTTACCCGCTGGTGTGGGGGGAATAGCCACACCGAGCGTACGAGGGAAGGGAACAGACAAAACCAGGGAACCGGTCACCTCCTGCAGGGAACCCTGAGACTAGGCCCTGGCTGACTACCAGTATAAACAAGCCTGGGTTGTAGGAAAGTTCATACACAGGAACCTAATAATAAATGCATCCTAGAAAACCCTGCAGTCTAGTGACACAAGAGAGTAAACCCGTTCCTCCAAGAGTAAGGAGGAACAGGAGACTCCAAAAGGAAAACAACAAAAGGGAAAGAAGACACTTATCTTAAGCAGATATCTCAGCAACCGGATCTCAGCCGAGATCCACACCACACTCAACTAGGTAGGCAGAAAGTATAAACCGCAAGGGATACTGGGAGAGGAAGGGGTAAATAGGAGAAAGCTAATTACCACAATGGCAACAGCTGAGGGGAAGGGGTGTGGTAAACAGCAACCAAGGGAAAAGCATGTCAAATCATGTCACTTTAGAAAGCCATGCAGAACATATGATACCAGACGCAAGCCCACTCGTGACATTACCCCCCCTTTTACGGGTGACCTCCGAGCACCCAGGACCAACTTTATCAGGATGACACCTGTGAAAGGCTTTCACCAAACGACCTGCATTCACGTCAGATGCCGGTACCCATGACCTCTCCTCAGGACCATAACCCTTCCAATGAACCAGATATTGAAGAGTCCCACGGAGAACTCGAGAATCAATGATCTTGACAATCTGGAATTCCAAATTACCATCCACCAAGACAGGCGCGGGTGGCAAGGGAGATGGCTCCAGAGGTTCAACATATCTCTTCAACAAAGATCTGTGAAATACATTATGGATTTTCAGGGCCTGAGGAAGTTCAAGACGAAATGCTACAGGATTAATAATGGCCTTGATCTTATATGGGCCAATAAATCTTGGACCCAACTTCCAAGAAGGAACTTTCAACTTAATGTTCCTAGTAGACAGCCACACAGAATCACCCACATTTAGGTCCGGACCATTCATGCGTCTCCTGTCAGCCACACGTTTGTACTTGTTACCCATATTTGTCAAGTTATCAAGTTACTGGTTAAAGCAGAAAAAGATGTATTAAGGCAATTGTCAACACAATAATCGCCCCAATCCACAATTTGTCTAGTATGCCAGTCAATGGACGGATTATGTTTGCTTAACCACGGTAAACCCAGAACCACAGGAGCAGGAAGACCTTCCAACACAAAACATGAAATAATCTCCTGATGAAATTCACCCACTCTTAATTTGATATCATGCACCATTTGAGACAAACACTTCTGAGATAGAGGTGCAGAATCAATGGCAAACACAGAAATCCTCTTATCCAAAGAACTCGGCGACAATCCATGCATACGGACAAACTGAGCATCAATCAAGTTCACCCCTGCCCCGCTGTCAATAAACACCTCAATTTTCACAACCTTAGACTCTAGCGCCACCTCGGCAGTCAGGAGAAAACGGGTACTACAGGATGAAGACAAATGCACATTTTCAGTCTCCCTACCCACCCCACCAAGAGTGAGATGAGAATTCAACGCCCCCTTGTCTTTTCTCTCTTTTAGAGATTGGAAGCATGGACATACATTGATAAAGTGTCCTTTCTGACCACAGAAAAAACACACACCCTTTTTATTACCAAGATGTTTACGGGTGGAAACAGGAGTGGCTCCCCCTAATTGCATAGGTTCATCCCCAGACATCAACCTAGGGGAATATTCACCCAAAGTGTCATAGGAAGCCGGTACACTATGTGATAGTACGTCCTGAGAGCGGGGGCCCCTAGATCGCTCTCTCAGGCGCCTATCCATGCGCACAGCAAGAGACATAGCGGCCTCCAAAGACACAGGAGTTTCCTGAAAGGCCAAAGCGTCCTTCAGCCTGTCAGACAAACCTTGACAGAATTGGCTACGTAAAGCCGGATCGTTCCATTCAGTATTGGTCGCCCACCTCTGAAACTCAGAGCAATAAATCTCAACCGGCCGCTCACCCTGACAAAGGTCACGTATCTGGGTCTCAGCCAGGGAGATACGATCCGGGTCATCATAGATAATCCCTAAAGCCTTGAAAAACTCATCTACTGACCGGAGAGACTGCGATCCGGTCGGCAGAGAAAAGGCCCATGACTGCGCATCCCCTTTAAGCAGCGAGATGACCACACCAACCTTCTGCTCCTCATTATCAGAAGAATGTGGACGCAGTCTGAAATACAATTTGCACGCCTCCCTAAATAGAACAAAATTATCACGTTCCCCAGAAAATCTATCCGGGAGGGGGACCTTAGGCTCCAAACAGGTCTGACACTCAGCACCCCCAGAACCACCAGCCTGTGGTCTCTGAATCTGGTTGCGGATGTCAGCCACCTCCAAGCAGAGTCCCTGCAGCCGTTCAGCCTAGTGCAGCAATAGCATCCATGTCAGCACAAAAATGACATAAATTTTTGTTTGTTGGCGGTTTATAATGTCACGCTCTGGTGTGGGGGGAATAGCCACACTGAGCGTACGAGGGAAGGGAACAGACAAAACCAGGGAACCGGTCACCTCCTGCAGGGAACCCTGAGACTAGGCCCTGGCTGACTACCAGTATGAACAAGCCTGGGTTGTAGGAAAGTTCATACACAGGAACCTAATAATAAATGCACCCTAGAAAACCCTGCAGTCTAGTGACACAAGAGAGTAAACCCGTTCCTCCAAGAGTAAGGAGGAACAGGAGACTCCAAAAGGAAAACAACAAAAGGGAAAGAAGACACTTATCTTAAGCAGATATCTCAGCAACCGGATCTCAGCTAAGATCCACACCACACTCAACTAGGTAGGCAGAAAGTATAAACCGCAAGGGATACTGGGAGAGGAAGGGGTAAATAGGAGAAAGCTAATTACCACAATGGCAACAGCTGAGGGGAAGGGGTGTGGTAAACAGCAACCAAGGGAAAAGCATGTCAAATCATGTCACTTTAGAAAGCCGTGCAGAACGTCTGATACCAGACGCAAGCCCACTCGTGACACCAATATCAGCAGACAAAACAAAAACAAGTACTGAGAACTCCCATGTAGACAGTTGAGAGGATCATGAACCCATGGGAAGCATACCGATACAACATGGCTCTTTTGTTCAGGGTCCAGTTATCAATACACATGTGGACATCGCCATATTTCTTTCATTCCACAACAATTGGAGATCCATAGAGCTCTGTGATTCAATGATCACTCCCTGTACCTAGAAGGCCTCTAAGATGCTGTCGGACATTCTCAACATCAGCAGGTGCCAGATGATTGGACCACACTTGAAAGGATCAATCATCACTCAGCTTTTTCTTCTGCTATATGCCTTGTACTAGCCCTAGGTCCTAGTCTCCTAAGCAAAATGCAGATGCTCGCTGCACCAGGCCTGACATTATTTTACATTTGTCTTCAAGGTTCATGGCAGTACCTTCAAAGTAAAATGACTCAGTTGGAGAGAAGAATTACTCTTTAGTGTACCTCTTTTTTGTAGCTTGCTAGACAGACTGGATCTGAGGATGTGTGAGTAGTTATCTCCCTCCACTACTTGGTGCCAACAGGCGTGTGTTCAGAATATTATTATGACAATACTCCCCACAATGACAGGAATATGCCAAGGATCATCTTGCGCTTCTGGTAGACAAGGACAACAATTGGGATCTCAGTATCTACACCAGCCATAGTTGTTGGAAACTTGAGTTTAACTATAATATATCCAAGGTAGGAGAAATATGGTTACTGAGCCCCAAACAACTAAATCAGGCAAAAGCAGCAGAGGCACATTGGCCCAGTGTTGACAATATAATCTCTAAAACATAAAAGACATGTGGAACCCCAATCAAAGAGGATAGTGCATGGAACACCATTGATCTGGGCAGACACATGGGGAGAAGCCCTTCTCAGCCCCATGTCTATTTTGGTTGAATATGCCTGTAGATATACTAGGGAGTCAGTGGAGGGCTTTACTGACCCACTTCCCCATTTCCCTTCATCATTCCAGATTTTAAACGTGAAGGGGATTGTTTCTGGCTCATTCTCTGTGGACACTCCCTTGCCTTATGGTCTGCACTACCACAAACAAAGCATCCTTCATAGTGTCTCACTTTTTAGATTGAGGGTTTGGAACCGTGTCCAGAACTTTATATTGTGGAAATCCTCACTGAATTCTCTTGAATTAAGAAAGTCTGTCTATGCTGCTAGAAGTTGGGGAATCTATTTGCCTTGTTTCGCCAACATTTTCATTAGGGTATCCTCACAGTCTGAGGTTTCAGACTGGTTACATAAAGTGGCTGAAACTTTGACTAGATGCTCACAGGCAACTATGTTGGCGTTTTCCTATTTGATATCTCTAATCAATTGTCTGAATGTACAAACCAGCTTTCCTTAATCAAGACATCTTAGTCTCTGGGCTATAGGGTCATTTGTCTATGCCCCACATAATAATAGGGATAGGTGGCTCAGATCCACATCAACCACTTGAATACCATCCAGGAAAAGGACTCTGCTGTCAAGGTGATAGATTTAATCTGAAAGTTTCTCGTTTTGTCCCTGGTATGTAGTACATACAGTAGTTGTAGTAGCAGATCAGTTAAGTCTACTGGGGTATGGGGACCCATATATATCTTGTAGGAGAGCCATGTAATCTTCTACAGTAACCTAAGGATTGGTTCTTTTTGCAATCTGAATAAGCTCATGGCTGCATGCCAATATTTATCCAGTTTTCACAATTCTCTTGATTCCTGAGAAAGTCCTAAGTCTTCTGTAACCACTGTCAAACTCAAGTCGATTCATTAGCTTATTCATGGCCGAGAGGAAAACATAATTCTGGCTGGAAGTGGTTCCTTCTTATTCCTCACACATAACAGGTATTCCAAACAGGCTTTAAAGTAGGGGGTAGTATTCAAGCCATTCTTTTGGTGATAGGAATTCAGCCTGGGAGCTAGTTTCACAGATAAATTCCTGTCGAGGCCACACTATCTTCCATTTCCTTCCCCAATCTAGGGGCACTGAAACCACACCAGGGATACAGCCTTTATCGGGGGGACTTTCAGAATCTATCAGCATAGCTATGGATTAAAGTGAATTGATTCTAAATTAATAAGATGTATTACAAATGTCCAGGGCCGGCCTTAGGTGGCAGGGTGCCCTGTTCAAAATTGCCCTTAGGCGCACCCTCCCTTCGCAGTTTTATAATGTTAGTTTTTGTGACTTTTGTTCATATGTTTAGCTCAGTTTCTGCAGGCCATCCTAGGTAAAATATTGAAACTGCTGTCCATATTGGTAATTTTTATGATTTTCTAATATACACTTCCATAAACAGAAACCTTGTAATAACAACCTAACCTGAATGAAATGCATAAGAAGTAAAATGGAAAATAATTATCACTTGTTCATTTTCTATAATAATAAGCATTTTATTCCAACGTCATCTAGGATGACAGAAGACAGTTTTCATATACAGGACTGCCATAAACAGTCTATTGCATAATGCATATATGAAAAATACACACTGTAACTTTAGAGAGGTTGTTCTAACTCATCCAATATAAGAGATACCGAATGCATCCATGTTCCCAGCATTCCAGTGTGATAGGGATTTATCATCCCTGTATGCATGCTTTCTGGCTTACAAAAATAAGCTAATTTCTGAGCAGTCGCTAGTTTGCTCAAGAACTTGCTCATTTTTGCTGTTGCTGCATCGGCCATTCCACTTCCACAAAAAGTGGGTGTGGCTTGGTGTACTAATTAGTGTGGCCTCAGCTCAAGCCAGATTTACTACAGTCTATGCAACTTCTGTAGCCTATATTGTAGGGCAAACCTATACCATCTCCGTGGTGGAATAGACCTGAAGCCACTTTAAAGAGGGGAAATTCTGCACAGGCAGATATATGAGGAGGCTTATGCCTCTTAGTAAATCTGCCTAGCTGGACGGGCAGCGGATTTCACTTAAGAATGGCATGAAAAACACTGGTCCTTCGTACATCTCCCCCTAAGTGTTTCCACATTTCCGGGTAAAAACATTTAACAAAATACTGAGTATGTCCATGACTTCCTATTTCCAATGTTCTGATATAAGTACTGAGAATTTCCCTCTAATTCTTGATCCAATATGATAAGTATTGATTATTGAGAGTGTCCCCGGTGACCCAATGTTTTAAGTACTGATCGTTTCCCTGTCCCTTGAGATCCAATGTGATGTAAGTACAGAAAGTGTCCAGTTTCCTCCTGGCCATCCACTGTGATAATTACTATGAGCTTCCATGTCATCAGTGATTCAATAGGATAAGTACTGGGAATGTCCCTGGTCATCCTAAAAATACTGGGTGTCCATAGCCGAAACGGTGTGATAATTCCTGAGCGATTCCTTTTCCATCTGATGTGACAAGTACTGAAAATATTTCTGGCGGTCCCGTATGATAAATTCAGTGTGTCCATGTCCTTGATGATTCAGTACGAATACAGTAGAATGTATTCTTTATCACATAATCCATTTTGAAAAATTGTATACTGATAGCCATTAATGGTACTTAAAGGGGAAGAAAGTAAGACACATATGAGACCCTGCAAAGTTCAAGCCTTCAGGACAATGCACTTTAGTGATTGTAGAGGGATGAAAAGAAGGAGTATTTTCTCCGCTTCCACAAACAAATAACAGAGAGTGAAAGAAAGAAATTAGAACAGGGATAGTAATAGCATCTCACTACGAAAAGTAATCTCAAAACCACCTCACAGACAAGAAACCAGGCCTATGGGTTCAGAAATGATAGTTTCTCATAGTAAGATAAAGTTTCAGATTTATGCGAGTAACAAAAAAGTTTTTGAGACAAACAAAACAAAGACTTAAATATCAGGCCTGTATATTAGAACAACACCATGACTACCATTATTAACTCCACTACTGTCACTGAATATAAACAGTATATATTACCCAATATTACCAATTATATTAGTATACAAGAGACAAATAATACAGCCTTAGTAAATATTACTAACACAATGACTGAATAATACCACCATACTGTCATTATAGAGAACACAATAAACACAGACCCATATCATCCCCATACAGTGAACATACTATATAGAGATAAATATCAGCTCTACAGGCGGTACAGTGTAATTGATTACCGTTACATCCAGTGACTCCAGAAGACGTCTTCTCTATTCAGTCTTTCCTTTTGTTTTCCATTCGGTTCAGACCTCCATGTCAACTTCTCCCGGCCATGAGTCGCCTCTTCAGCATCTGTCAGACAAACATCTTAGAATCTGCATTTTCCAGCATCCTGATCACCTCTACACAATCTCCACAGCTATAGCCCCCAAAACTTCAATAATACCCCGCCACACACACACACACACTGGTAGGCAAGTATGTCATTCCCATTAGTGCCAGTAACACCCCCCCTCCATTCATTCCCATTAGGCCAGTAACACCCCCCCTCCATTCATTCCCATTAGGCCAGTAACGTCCCCCCTCCATTCATTCCCATTAGTGCCAGTTACATCCCCCACCCACCATTCATTCCCATTAGGCCAGTAACATCCCTCCCCCTATTCATCCCCATTACGCCAGTAACATCCCCCCCTTCATTCATTCCCATTAGTGCCAGTTACATCCCCCCCCCACCATTCATTCCCATTAGGCCAGTAACATCCCCCCCTCCATTCATTCTTATTAGTGTCAGTAACACCCCCCCATTCATTCCCATTAGTGCCAGTAACAGACTCCCCACCCCCCGCCCCCCATTTATTCCCATTAGTACCAGAATTAAAAAAAAGAAAGAAAGGAAACGAAACAAATACTACCAATGCTTACCTACACTCCCGCGCAGAGCCTCCGGGCCGACATCTCCGCTCACAGTCGCCGATGAATGACGTCATCGGCGCCTATGCCGGAGGTCACGCTGCTACAGGAAGAGCTGTATGCGCGCGCCCATGCGCATACAGCAGATAGCAGCGCTGGACACCACGGCGCAGGGGCGCAGCACGGCAGCAGCTGATTCTATTCCTGACGGTGCCCCCTTAATAGTCTGGCGGCCGGCGGCCGGCGCCCTGCGCTGATACAGCAGATAGCAGCGCTGGACACCATGGCACAGGGGCGCAGCACGGCAGCAGCTGATCCTATTCCTGACGGCGCCCCCTCAATAGTCTGGCGGCCGGCGCCCTGTGCGACCACACAGGTCGCACATAGCTAAGGCCAGCCATGTAAATGTCACATAAATTCCTCTGCCAAATCATTCCAAAGTTTTGCAATTACTTATGACGAACCGCACAAAACACGATACCCAGGGTCATTTTACAGTGAAAAATTGGCAGAGAAAATAACAAGAAGGAAGGAGATGGAAGAGAGATGGAGTTCTTGCCCTGATTGGCTAAGAAACTGACAGACAGCCTGATCAACCAATCAGGGGTAGAATTCTGGCAGGTCCTGCTGCTAAGAATACAATAGAATGTGCGACCTGAGAACATTTTTTGCTGTGGCTGTCAGACACAAGCTAGTACTAGGATCAAGCTGTACTAGGAACACACTATAAGCATAGAATAGGGAGAGATAATTGGGTAAGGTTTAGGGTTTTATCAGAGAAAACTTAACATAGAGAGTGAGAGACTGCTCATTCTGAGTTGTGCATTGCTTCATAGTTCAAACAGTTTATAGGCTTATTGCAAGCACCCGAATATTCTGCTGCAAATGCTGAGCAATTGCCCACCTTTTCCTTTTTAAAACCCTCAATTTACCATTTGTAATTGGGCAATTTCACAGCACTAAAGAGCATAAATAGACTCGTGTTAGTGAACGCATTTTATTACTTCAGGATAGCGTTGTTATAGCAAAGTTGCAAAGGCATTTCACTGCAATAACACCATTAGTATACACATGTTATTGAAGCATGGTATTAATGCAAGATACCCTTTAGTTACAACAAAGGCATTTTACTGCAATAATGCCTTTAGTATACCCATGCTTTGTATTACTGCAAGATACTCTTCAGTTGCAGCAAAGGCATTTTACTGCAATTACGCTATTAGTCAGTGGCGTAGGTAGCTATAGCGGTCGCAGCGGTCGCAGTTGCGACCGGGCCCCTAAGCCAGGGGGGCCCTCGAGGGCCCCCCTTGCCACTTGTAGGGCCGCACCTCCAATTAGCCAGGTGCGGCGCGGCCCTGCGCATAGATGGGGGCAGCGGCGGGGCAGAGGGAGATGAGCGCTTCCATTGTGGAAGCGCTCATCTCCATAGTCATCTGTATTGCCGTCCTCAGTCCTGGGGGCACTATTACAGGCACTGGGGCCATTTTTACTGGCACATGGGGGCACTGGGGGCATTTGGTACTGGCACATGGGGCACTGGGGGCATTTCTTACTGGCACTGGGGGCATTTCTTACTGGCACTTGGGGGCATTTCTTTATGGCATGGGAGCACTGGGGGCATTTTTACTGGCACTGGGGGCATTTGTCTGGCACATGGGGACACTGGGGGCATTTTACTGGCACTGGGGACATTTTTACTGGCACATGGGGGCACTGGGGGCATTTTACTGGCACTGGGGGCATTTTTACTGGCACATGGGGGCATTTTTACTGGCACATGGGTGCACTGGGGGCATTTTACTGGCAAACGGGGGCACTGGGAACATTTTACTGGCACTGGGGGCATTTTTACTAGCACATGGGGGCACTGGGGGCATTTTTACTGGCACATGGGGGCACTGGGGGCATTTTTACTGGCACATGGGGGCACTGGGGGCATTTTACTGGCACTGGGGGCATTTTTACTGGCACATGGGGGCATTTTTACTGGCACTGGGGGCATTTTTACTGGCACATGGGGGCACTGGGGGCATTTTACTGGCACTGGGGGCATTATTACAGGCACTGGGGCCATTTTTACTGGCACATGGGGGCACTGGGGGCATTTGTTACTGGCACATGGGGCACTGGGGGCATTTCTTACTGGCACTGGGGGCATTTCTTACTGGCACTTGGGAGCATTTCTTTATGGCATGGGAGCACTGGGGGCATTTTTACTGGCACTGGGGGCATTTTTCTGGCACATGGGGGCACTGGGGGCATTTCTTACTGGCACATGATTTTGGGGGGAACTTCTGGCGCATTATTGGGGCATTTCTTACTGGCACATAATTTGGGGGGCATCTATGAGTGGGGAGCACTTCTTACTGGCACATTATTGAGGTGAAATTTTGGGGGCACTTCTTACTGGCATATTATTGGGGTGCACTATGGGGGCGCTTCTTACTGGCACATTATTGGGGGCACTTCTTACTGGCACATTGGAAGCATTATTACTTCTGGGGCACAGTGGGGACATTAGTACTGTTGGGAGCACTATTACTAACAAGTGCACTCTGGCAGAGAATTATTAGTTGGGACTTTGGGGAGCACTATTACTGTGGGGGTCACCCTGGCACAGTATCAGTGCAGTTATTCCTAGGGGGCGTTATGTTTACACTATAACTGGACGCACTATTACGGGACACTATTTGCTGGGCGCAGTTATTTTAGGACACTGTGTGCCAATAATTATTGAAGGGCACTATCTGTGTGGTATAAGTGGCACAGTACTGAGGGTGGTAGGATGATTTGTCCAGAAGACGGGAGGATGATGGAAAAGTAGTAAACTAAGATTTTTTTCTGTCAAACTGCAGAGATGAGAAATGGCTGAAAAATGGCGTCTGGTCTGAAAGGAGAAGATGAGGAAAGAGAAGATCTACATCAGAGGAGACGTCACTGGATGTACAAGGTATGGGGGCGCTGTATTATACTGGATGTAAGAGGTATGAGGCACTGTATTATACTGGATGTAAGAGGTATGAGGGTGCTGTATTATACTGGATGTAAGAGGTATGGGGCGCTGTATTATACTGGTGAAGAGGTATAGGGTGCTGTATATACTGGATGTAAGGGTATAGGGTGCTGTATTATACGGCATGTAACAGAAGGTATGAGGGCCGCTTGTATTAACCTGGAATGGTACGGAGGTATGGGGGCCGCTGTATTATACTGGATGTACGAGGTATGGGGCGCTGTATTAGGCTACATTCACACGAACGTTGTGTTTTGCGGTCTGCAAATTGCGGATCTGCAAAAAAAAGGATGATGTTCCGTATGGCATCCGCTTTTATTTTTGCAGATCCACTGTAACAATGCCTATCCTTGTCCGCAAAAACGGACAAAAATAGGAATGGGACAATACGGATGCAAGACAGCACACAGTGTTCATTTAAGTGAATGGGTCCGCATCTGAGCCGCAAAATATGCAGATCGGAGGCCGCAAAACAACTGTCGTGTGAATGTAGCCTTACCCTGTATGTTCTGTAGTGATACATGTAATGTTAGGAGGGAAAAGGTTAGGGTGAGAATTTGGCATGGGGGGGGGTCAATTTTTTACTTGGCCGGCAGAAAAGCTAGTGCACCAGCGCTGAGGGAAAGGGGGGGGCCCAAGCTGAACTCTTGCACCAGGGCCCATGAGCCTTTAGCTACGCCCCTGCTATTAGTATACCTGTGTTAGTGAAGGTATTGTAATACTGCAACATGTCTTTCCGTTACAGAAAAAGCATTTTACTGCAATAAAGCCAGTGGTACCCCCATGTTAGTGAATGCATTGTATTACTGCAAGATAGCGTTAAGTTACAGCAAAGTTGCAAAGGCCTTTTGCAACAAAAATGCCATGTTATTAAATGTATTGTATTACTGCAAGATAGCATTCAGTTACAGCAAAGGTATTTTACTGTAATAAGGTCATTAATATACTTGTGTTATTGAACTTATTGCAAGATAGCTTTAAGTTACAGCAAAGTTGCAAAGGCACTTTACTGTAATAAAGCCATTACACTAGTATACCCATGTTAGTGAACGTGTTTTGCTGCTAAAACTGCATTAGTATACCCATTTTAGTGAATGTGTTATATTACTTCAGGATAATCAAAGCAAAAGCATTTTACTGCAAAACATTAATACGGTATATTGTTGTATTATTATCATACAGTATACTATTTATTATAATTATTGTAAATTGTCAATACAATTAATTTGTCACAAATCAAATTTCTTGGGGGGAACTTCGGTGAAGGAGCATGTGTTGTTTTCAGGTCAGGCAGTGGCAGCTCATCAGAGACACATATCACATTCTCAGGCCATTTGAAGAGGCCACCAGATTTGTCAGTAGTGACAACTGAGGCATTAACAATGTAATCCCCTGATATTTATCTTAGAGCATATGCTCACACTGATGTTACAAGAGATGGCGAAGAAGAACAGCTTCTTGCTGAATGCCCTGTAGCTGAAGCTTTTTACATGGAGGAAGTCCCATGGAGGAAGAAGTGGGAGGAGGAGGAGTAGGAGATGGAGGAACCACTTATGCAGGACAACAAAGCTATTGGTGATGATGATGATGATGACAACACTGGCCATAATGACCAATTATTTTAGTGGGGGTGGCGCCAGAATGAACTGGGTCCTCGGGCAAGCCGGTGAGTGTGGCAAGTTTTATGCTTGCTTGCTTGCTTACATACTGACAGGCATATTGTTAACATCAAGTAATCTAATGATTACTGGATAGCCATGCTAGTAGACCCTCACCATCAAAGTAAGGGGAATGTTTGCTGCTGCCGCCTATGCCTCAGCTGTTGCTTCCCACTGCTAATCCCCCTACTGCCTTTTCAATTATCCCTACATAGCTGCCATTAGCACTACTAATACTTCCCCAACACAGCCACACACACATCTACCACCTTGTCTTTTCCATGCTGTGCTGCTACTGCTGGCGTTACAATTGCTGCTAGTTATTACACAACTTACTATTTCCACATCTACACTGTACTGCTGCTTCTCCCAAATGAACACATCATTTTTGGATGCCTGTGCAGAACAAGCCATAATAACATTAATGTGTGTGTGTAAACAGGGGCAGTGATCTGCCCCCATTAAGGCATAATTTTTGGACACTTGTTCCGAACAAGCCAATTTTTTTTTCCAAAAACATTGCGTGTTTCTAATACTAACCCCTTAAGTACAAGGTCCATTTTTGCTTTGCATTTTCATTTTTTTCCCTCCCCACGTTCCAATAGCCATAACTGTTTAAAATTTCCATTCATATAACAATATCAGGGCTTATTTTTTGTGGGATAAGTAATATTTTATAAGGACACCATTTAATTTACCATGCCAGTTATTGTAAAATGGGAAAAAATGTTTTAAAAATTTTAATTTTAAAATTTACATTTTAAATAAAAAAACAAAAACAAAACAATTCTGCCAAGGTTTTTGGGGTTTTGACATCACGGCATTCAATGTGTACTAAAAATGACATGATGTCCTTATTCTGTGACTCAATAAGAATATAATACAAAACTTGTATGTTTTTTTTGTTTTACAAATTTTTTTAAAAATAGATCTATTAGGTTGAATAGGATTCTGACATTGTACCTGCTGCACTGTGCTTCATGTACAGCGTAGCAGGAAGCTTACTATGGCAGGCCTGGAAGGCTTCAGTAGTGTCCAGACTGCCATGGTAACCGACTGGAGCCCCAAGGGCCGCATCCCTCTGCTTTACCTCACAGGTGCAGCGATCACTGTTGATCGTGACACCTGAGGGGTTAAATTATGGGGTTCATTGCCATTCCCCATCATTGTGGCTGAGTGTCTGCTGTATGATACAGGCGGCATCTGCCGCAAATAGAGTTGGCTCACTGCAGCAGCCCACTCCATACATCCCTTTAACCACTGTGACGTTCGGGTACGTCATGGTGGTTGAAGAGGTTAAAAACCATAACAAATGGGACAGCACAGTGTGTTTTAACCCCTTCAGGACACAACCATTTTTTACTTTTCAACGAAAATTCACTATTTTTTACATTTGAATTTCTCTGCTTTTAAGATGGATAGTGATACCTCATTATATAGTCATTCATTAACATTTCCCATATGTCTACTTTATGTTTGCATCATTTTGTGAATGGCATTTTATTTTTTAGGACGTTAGAAGGCACTGATTTTTAGAAGAAAATTTTCAAAATTTTAAGAAAATTTCCAAAATCCACTTTTTTAAGGATCAATCGAGTATTAAAGTCATTTTGCAAGGCTTACGTAGTAGAAACCACCCATAAATGACCCCATAAATTTTTTGTGCAGGTTTTACATTTTATCCTTTTTTTCCTGTAAGGCAGAAACGGTTAACAAACAAACCTCAATATTTTTTACCCTGATTCTTCAGTTTACAGAAACACCCCATGTTTTTTTGTTACATTTTACATTTGAAAACACACAGTAGAATCCCCTAAAAAGTGACCCTATTTTAGAAACTACACCCCTTAAGGAATTTACCGTGGTGTACCGACCACTTTGACCCCACAGGCTTTTAATAAAAAGTGTTTTTTTTAGAAACACTTGGTTGTGGAAATTGAAAATTTTAATTTCTTCCTATAAAATGTTGCATAAGCTCCCCATTTTTTATTTTTCAAAGGGATGATAGGAGAAAAAGGACCAGAAATTTTAAGTATTTTCTCCTGAACACGGCAATACCCCATATGTAGCCATAAACTGCTGTGGCACATGACAGGGATCAGAAGAGGAGTGACATATGGTTTTGGGGGGGCAGATTTTGGTGGAACGGTTTATGGCTTCTGGAGACCAGTACAGTTATTTTCTGAAAACCATACATTTTATTTTTCTCTCAACTGAGCTTTAGCATTGGTTCTATTATGGGGTACATACAATTTTATGATCGCTTTTTATTCAGCTTTTTGGGAAACAGGATAAAGATAATGGCTGCAAATCTGCCATTGCTTTTTAGGATTTGTTATTGGGATGAACATCATGCTGGAAAAATGCTATATTATCTTTATTCTGCTGGTCAGTATGATAACAGAGATACCAATTTTATATAGTTGTTTTTTTAAGCTTTACCACTTTTGCACATAGCAGTCTTGGAAAAAAAATCTTTTTTTGTGTCACCATTTTCTGAGTGCCATATTTTTTACATAGTACTTTTTGCCTGCTCGCTATTGTACTTTTAAGGCAAAGTGACAAAAAATGGTAGACCCCTGACGCTGTTCGGACAGACACAGCTCCTGCACCTGCCCAATCAGCACGCTGTACCTGTACAGTGGCTGTTGGGAAGTTACTTCCCGATGCACCATACATGTACAGAGGATGTCGGGAGGGGGTTAAACAAGCTGTTTGTTAACACTGTCAACGTGTGTTTACCCATAGCTATATATATCAGTGTCTCTCTGACATTATTTGCTATTGCTGTTATTGCATTCAAGAGCTCAAAAGGAGTGGAGAAAGAGCACAAATTTGTAAACAAAAAGAAAGAGCAAAAGGATTTAAAAAACCTGACTCTTAGGTGACCATGGAGTCTAATATACACATTTTCAGGCCAATTAGAACACTTTTGATTCATGTTGAATCGATTTAGCCAGAAATGTTTAAAAAAAATTTGATGATTTGGACATGAAATGAATTTCAAGAAGTTTGCACATCTCAAGTGATCTTCCTAGACGTTGGGTCTTCCAGTCAGTCAACTCTGCGCATTTTGCATTATATCATTCTTGCATGATGCCCAATATTTCCTCTAAACAAGATAGCATCTTTCTTCTATACTCTGCAATGCTAGCTATTATGTAAATGAAAATAAAGGCACTGTTCTGCTTGTAATTTCAGCAATACCTCCACTGTAACACTTGGGTACCTCTGCATTCTTGGGTGTTTGGCTAATTTTACATATTCCAAACTGTAGAGAAAAAGACATGGATCACACATCCACATTCCACGCACTGATCTATTGCTTCTCACCATAATTTAAAAATATTTATACAAGGCACTTTGTACACATTTGATCCAAATGCATAGGACCACTCACCACATCAAGGTGGCCTCTTTTGAGTGGGTCCCTAATTTGGTGCAATGCCACATAGCACCCACCATCACAACACAGCACCTGCAGGTGGCGAGACCTAGCAGTCTAACAATACTCTCTTATAAATTAGAGTAGAGACCCACTCAAAAGAGGCCACCTTCACATGGTGAGATGACCTATGCCTTTTCGATCAAAACATATACTAAGTGCCTCATGTAAATGTTTATAAATGATTCTGAGAAGCAATAGGCTGCCTCTTATCTCACTCTTTTGCTCCCAGCAGACCCTCTGGCTACTTCCACTTTTTCCACATATGGTTTAATCTGCTCCTTTAGTGTTTCATACTGTGATATTTTAGGTTCTGTCACTTCTTCATATTCCCTTAGTTCCTGCTATGTAGTGGTGAAACCATATCCAGAGTATGATGAGTCTGTGCTTCCATATGATATGGAGCACCATATGGCTCCAAAGTACAGAGCCCCAGGGCTGACGTGTGCCTCAGTGAATATGGCTCTCTGTCATATGTATAAGGCCTAAGTAAAATCAATACCCAAGTCTATCATTTTATACTACTAGTTATTCTCTTCTATTCCACTTTGTCACGCATCCCAACTGGGGCACGATGCAGTAGCTAGTTATTAATTATATTATATATAATGTTGTTTTTTATAAGGACTTGCTGTTTGTTTCATGCTCTTTGAAGGATAAGCACCATTTCACTAATCCACTCAATACGGGGTCTTTAATGGATCATGTCAAGCTTCTTGACTAGACGTCAATTTCCCACTCCTGGCTCTGACATGATTGAATTGATTTGTCGTTTAGCAGTACATCAACTCATAATTGAGCTTAGATGTTGTACTTTTAACATTTTAAAGACCTTTTCAAATATGTACAGCTACAGTAAAGATGTGGCAAGAAATAACAAGTGGTGCACATGCTTAAATAAATAAAACTGCTATTACTATAATGACTTCTAGAATTTCAAACCATGTCTAGAACATGGTAAGTCATGGCTATTACCTAACAATCCAGACAAATCTAGTGCAATACACTGGGATTTATTACAGAAGAATTCCAAATTTTGGGTCCAGTTCCATTGTTATCCCTGCTTCATCCACAGAAAATGATGACCAATAGGAAATCAACTGATTTGAACAGATTTGAAGGAATATAAAATATCCCGGCATTTCTTATGAAAGTATGTTTCCATGCCTTAATTATCAGAACTGTTCTTCCATAATTATGTGGGGCTTTGTATGTCATCCTATGCAGGAATACAAAATTTCAGGGGTTCTATGTTACTCTTTTGCTGTGTGAAGGACTGGAGTGGATGCACTGAAAGTAAGTGGGCTGCATTGGAAACAAAGATAGCGGACCGGGAATAAAGGGACAAACTCCAGATAAGTACTAGTTTTCTTTACCAACTGATATACAGTACTGCATACCATTGTTGTGTCTCATTGGCATCTGCATGGAGTTTGTATGTTCTCCCCTTGTTTCCTTCTACTCTCAAAGAACATACATGACAGATTAGGACATGTATGTGTCTGGGAAATTGTTGCCACTACATAAGCAGAATAAAAAGTAATAATTCATTTAAATGTGTAGACTGAAGACAAACATTACATTTAATAATACTTGATAATTATCTCTGGAGCACACATGCATCACAAAGTCCTCATACAGAATATATAGGTCCTGCTTCAATAATGTTGTTTGAAGGATGAACTGGTTTCCACATAGCACATTTTTAATACGTTCTACAATATTTCATATATTTGTTGAAACTTGAACTTGACGAAAGTCTATATGCAACTTTAGTCTGTTGTGAACATACAATATTATATTGTGCCATTTATATTTTATACATAAATCAGAATCACATTTTTTCGTAACCTCTGCTCTCTATTAAAGCTGTCAGCTTTAAAGGAAATGAGTCACCACAATTTTACCTGCTAATTAAAACCAGATAGTAACACATATCTTCTTCTTCTAATCTGTTTTATGATCTTCTGATTGTAGATCTTTTTTTAATTCTATTTCCTGAACATGATTATGGGGGCGGCCATCTTGCCTGTGCTGTTCTTAACAGCATTTACAAAGCATTAAGAAAATTGCTTTACGACAGCATGGTCCATAGACACAATGGTCAGAAGAGGACCGCATTAACTTCTATAGGAGAGATTTCTACGCATGTCCTGTGACGTACGCAGTGGTCAGGAGGGGGGCGATAAGCTGTGATATCAGATATTGTGAATGGAGGATCCCGTGTTATTTGTAATCCAATCCTGCCTGCAATGATAAGCAGTGGTGCCTATTATTAGGCTTAAACGGGTTCTCCAAGTTATATTTATTGATGACCTATCCTCAGGATAGGTCATCAAAATCAGATTGGCGGGGGTCCGACACCCGGTACGGCGAGCGCCTCCTCTTCACTGTTTACATTATAGCCGTAACAGGGGTAGTGGTGAGTAGGTGTAATTACACCTAACCGCCCCATTCATTTCAATGGGAAGGATCGCTCCAACATCCGGCACCCCCGCCGATCTGATATTGATGACCTATCCTGAGGATAGGTCATCAATAAATATAACTTGGAGAACCCCTTTAAGGCTGTATTACACAGCACGATGTAGCAGACGATTGTTGGGAGTGAAGCGTTCCCTCCCCACAATCGGCTGCTCGCTAGCGGAGGAGACCACTGCTATTATATACAGTGATCTCCTTCACAGCATGAGGAGGAGCGATTGCTATGCCATCACTTGTTCCCATACTGTATGTTAGTTTGCTGGAGGCAGATTGCTATTAGACACCACAATCTGCTGCCTGCAAATGATTAATTTTTAACATGTCATCAAGCGCTTGCTGGTTCATCGGACAATCGGCGGCAGTATTACACTGCTAGATGATCGCTAACAATTTAGCGATTATCTGTCAAGAAATCGGGCAGTTTAATACAGGCTTGAGTGGCCAGTGCGAAAAATGTAGGATTTTATGTTTTTTGTTTAAATATAGATATTGATATGGACAATTAAAAATATAATCAAAAATTCTTTGAAAATATGTTTGACATAAAACCATGTAATTTACTGACAACGCATTCCCTTTAACCTGTCAACAACTTGTTAGTGAAGTAATATGGCATATGAACAGTCTCCCACATCTTTTGACATATTACAGTACTTTGTTGCATAAGCCTGGATACAGTAGTACAGTTAATTTAAACACTTTAAAATATTACTGCATGCAAATGCACAATGAATGTATACCTATAATCTTACAATAGAGTAAAAGTTATAGTAGCCCTAACTAGATTACAGATGTGTCAGTCCTTACCTTTGCTCTTTGATTAAAGGGGTTGTCCCACAAATATTATTCTACAGCTTTCAAACCAGCATTGAGATCTGAATACTTTTGTAATTGCATGTAATTAAAAAATAATTATAGTTATTCAATGAAGTCCACCTGTATAGCACCACCTGCTGTTTGCTGTTTTTCTAATTTCTCTGTCCTGATCACTGAGATGGAAGTACATCCTTAGTTCCATCCTTTAACTGCCACCAGCTGCAGCAGACAGGACAAACCCTCTGAGAAAGGACACACCCTTTATGCTGCCAGCCTGAAATAAATCTAGCTAAACAAATGAAGCAATGAATGGTGAGATCTCTGGATCTATGTGAGGCACAGCACTGGTTCTAACTTTGTTAAAAATAGGTTTCAATGTACTAAATTATATATAATTTTCATTTTTTTACCTTATTCATGGGATAACTCATTTAACAAATCCAAGCAAAGGTAATTACAGACACATCTGTATAACAAATATATTCAAAGACTTAGCTTACAGTATTCTTTAAAATCAGATCCACTTGAAATAGAGATAATGTATGGGAGAAAGAATAATGCCATGGTAGTTGAATGATTAGGTAAGTAGAAGAGGATTATTTCAGCACCCATCTTCTTAGAAAGGATAAAACACTTTATATTTAATCTAGTTAAAAACATAAAAAGCTACATTCCAGGTATTCGTCATAGAGATGTCTGTCCTTTATACTGTCTCTGCCTATAAGATCCACTCCTTATTTTGGCTTCCAAAGCAGCATCAGGAAACCTGACCGTGTGGCACCCAACACATTGAGCATATAACAGTCCACGATAGCTACATCTGTAGTTTCCGTTATTAACCCCTTCGCGCCCAGCGCCGTACATGTACGGCGCTGGGGCGATGCGGGCACATGGCGCCCGCTCGCAAGTGCGGCGGGCGTCATGGCCGGCAAGTCTCTGCTGTTTCTAACAGCAGAGACTTGCCGCTACTTACCGCCATCGGCGGCGTCTTCCTGGGAGTTTAGATGCCGTGATCACACGTGATCACGGCATCTAGTTGCGTCTCAACCCGGAAACATTCGCTTCCGGGTGGTGTACAGACACCCCGTGTGGCCAATCGGGGTGTCTGTACACCATATGAAAACTGTAATCCTCGCTGGTGAGGATTACAGTTTTCAAAGTGCAATTCTTATTCTGGCCACTAGATGGCAGGCCAGGATAAGAAATGAGCAATTCTTGGATTTCTGAGTCTATAAAATCCATGATTGCTCATAAAGAAAAAAAAAAGCCACAATATATAAGCCCATATTTGAGCTTTCAAATAGTAAAAAAAAAAAATAAAAAAAAAATGTTAAAAAATATATAAAAAATAAAAAAGATATAAAAGTTCAAATCACCCCCCTTTCCGTATAATTAAAAAATAAATACCTAAATAACAATAAATATAGACATCATGGGTATCACCGTGACCGAAAACGCCCGTACTTTTAAAATATAAAAAAAAAATTCCAATACGGCGAATTGTGTGGCGGAAAAAAGCGTCCAAATGGCGATTTGCCGTTTTTTGTCGCTTTTTTTTTTCTAAAAAAAATTAAATAAAAAGTGATCAAAAAGTCATACACACCCCAGAATGGTATCAATAAAAACTTCAGATCGTCCCGCAAAAAATGAGCCCCCATACAGCTCTGTACACATAAATACCAAAAAGTTATAGGGCTCAAGATTTGACAAGGAAAAAAAAAAAAAAAAGGGCAACTTTCTAATTATTTTATCACTATGAAAACGCAGGAAAAACTATACATATTAGGTATTGCCGGATTCGTACTGACCAGTAGAATGAAAGTAACGGATCAGTTTTAATGCACATCGAACGCTGTAAATAAGAAACCCGTAGAACTGTAGCGGAATAGCGTTTTCTTTGCAATTTCACCCGGTTTGGCATTTTTTCCCGCTTCCCACTACACCGTATGCAATATTAAATGGTGGCGTTGGAAAGTACAACTTGCCCCGCAAAAAACAAGCCCTCATACAGCTATGTGAACAGAAAAATAAAAGAGTTATGGCTGTTTGAAGGCAGGAAGCGCAAAACGAAAATGCATAACCGAAAAAACCTCCGGGCGCGAAAGGGTTAATTAATCAGAAATATTAAACCCTATTGAACCCTGTCAGTTTATCCCAAGAGCTAATCCTGAAGCTCTGAAGCAAGGTATATGTTGAGGTAGGCTCAGATTAATACTGGGTGGCATCTCTACTTGCTGCAATACAGGCTGCCTCTCTTGTATGGTAATGGTCATGTTATTTACATGTTGGATAGAAATGAGTGAATCAATTCATAAAAATCGAGTTGTCTCATCAAGCAGAGATCTGTAACGGAGTGTCCTCAAAGCTGACGATGCTCTCCCTGTGGCTTCATTGACAGGGCCAGACATCTTGGTCAGCCCTGACAATTTCGTGCCTGGCCTGCAGCTCCATCTACAGGAGCGATTGCAGAGGTTCTGCTTTCGCTACTGGGGCAGCAACTGAGCATGCACCACTACATTTATGAATCGATTCACTTATCTCTATTGCTGGATATCCTATTGTGGTGTTACATTCCAAGCTCTTTACTTGGACTTGTAGTTCAACCAAGGTGATTGTTTGGCTCCTATGCATGGGAGATGTGCCGTCCCATCCAGATGTTCTAGACAGGGGAGAGAACTGGTGATCAAGCTGACTGGGAGAGCTTCTGGATACCCTGAGAGGACAATATATGTAGTGCAGGCAGTATGTGAGCAGGCATTAACTTGTGTCTCCTAAGTAAAAAAAAAGGCAATAGGACTGATTCCACAATATCCTGGACATACCAAAGGCTGGTCAATGTTCCCCCCATGAATACCAGATGGAAATGGCCATGCAACACATCATGACTTCTGATGTTGCTCCTGTATGCTTCTGCACTATGCATTATGAAAGCAGATTCCCTCCAGCCCTCTGGCAAACACTGTTGTGGCCATTAAAGGCAAAAAATTGTGTTCAGCGATGAAAGAAGGTTTTGCCTTGGTACTAATGGTGGCTGTATCAGAGTTTGCAGGCTGGCTGGAGAGCCCATATTGCCATCATGTATATGATGTACATGTATATGCATATGCCCACACAATACAATGTGCTCTTCAGGGTATCTATACGCTCCCCTGGCCATATCTCTTCCA
Organism: Rhinella marina; assembly: GCA_900303285.1. Lineage (NCBI taxonomy): Eukaryota > Metazoa > Chordata > Amphibia > Anura > Bufonidae > Rhinella > Rhinella marina. Next base: position 56,879 of record ONZH01017230.1, on the reverse strand, counting down.
TGTGCCGAAGATCTGGGACTGGATTTCCCATGTACAGCAGCCAATGACCACTTTGGATGAACTATGGCTCCAAGTTCAAAGAGCTTGGAATTACATACCACAGGAGGATATCCAGCATCTGTATGATGTTATCGTGCCTGAGTGGCAGCCTGTTTTTGCAGCAATGAGAGATGTCACCCAGTGACCCTGCCCTAAGATTCCTTGGTCATCAACTGCATGTATGTTCGTCAGTTTCGGACATTTTCTTTATGCTTCTTCAAAAGATCTTGAACTGCATGTCTTGAAACCCCTGTCTGCTTTGAAATCTTTTGCCTGGGAAAGAACTTGCTGATGTAGTATAATTACCTTGTGTCTTGTTGAGCAATCATCAGCATTAGAGATGAGCGAATCTATTTGCCGCTTCATAGATTCGATACGAATCTTGGAAATTTTCCACTGCTAAACGAATCCGGATTTTTTGAGATTCGCTTCGTTAGATTAAAAAATGTTCTTAAAGCTTTCTACGCATTTGTTACGTACTTGCCCGATAAATTGTACGCTAATGCTACGTATAAGTTACTTTATACGCTGATGCGTATGAATTCAGTTAAATAGCGAACTTTTACTGTTAGTTCGTTATTCGTGCGGCAAAAAGCCCGGGAAGAAAGCGGTCACCTGACCTAGTGGGAAGGGCTTGCTCTGATTGGCTCAGGCTCGGTAAGCCAGTGACGCATCAGTTGTGCTGCAACTGCTGAGACGAGCAGAAGCACTGTCTGTGAAGTTCCTAAAGACAGAGAACTCTTGTGTTAAAATTGGGGTGTAATTGTTCTGGGAATCCATATTACACATATCAGGGATACTACAGGGCCAGTGCAGGGAAAGTGCATGGCAAGTGCAGGGCCAGTGCAGGGCTAGTAATTAATCAGGCAGGGAGAGAGACAGGGAGAGAGACAAAGACCAGCTGCAGGGCCACAGTCAAGTGAAAAATGCCTGGCATGGAAAAGCAAAAGGGTTCCAGCCAGACCTCGAGCTCCAAAAAAAAGGAGAAGGTGGCATAGGGCAGCAGTGCCAAAGGACCTGTAGCCGGAGCTTCTACTTGTAGAATTCCACCAGGCTAACCCACCAAGGCGCAAAATTGTATTGGAGGAGAAAGTTGATGAGGTAGTGGAGTGGATGGCACACTCATCTCAATCACAGCTGGATGATCTGCTGTCATCTGCTGATACAGTATCCTTATGTAGCCAGGGGTCAGACTCAGAGCTTTCCTCCTGCTCCACCATTCCACTCCAGCAAAGCCCGTCATTTTCTGCCACCTCTCGGGCTTCAGTGCCCCCTCCTAGTGGTGTCCCTTCTGCAATTTATAGAATAAAAGGCCACCGAACCCCACCGCATAATCCGGCAGTTATAGAGGACAGCCTCCCTTAGGATTTCTTAGAGGGCAGTCAGAGTTTGGACTGCCCAGAATTGGAGGTTGGTGGGGAACAGCCTAATTTGCAGTCCGAAAAAAGTGGTGGGGAGGAGTCTGATGATGAATCTGATGTGTTAGACCGGAGGACCTGGGAGGCGGACCGGGCTGATGAGGCAGATTTGATCTCAGAGGAGGAGGGTGGTAGTAGTGGCAGCAACAGAGGGCAGAGTCAAGTTAGGCCCAGGGCCAGACCTTCCTTGGGAACTAGCGAGATCCCAAGTATAGTGGGGCCGACACCAGGGTCTAAGCGTGCAAGGGCTACAAGCTTGGCCAGCTCTGGAGGGTGCAAGTCGGGTGTGTGGAAGTATTTCACCACTCTGCTGGGGGACATGAGCACGGACACGTGTAATTTCTGTAAACAGAAATTGAGCCATGGGAAAGCCACAAATGTAGGGACCACTGCTCTGTGGAGCCATCTGAAGTGGCGTCATGCCGCCAATTTAGAGCAGCGCATTAATACTGAAGAGCTGGCTATTTCTCCCGTGGTCCCTTGCGTCAGACAGGCCGCATCCAGGGGCGTAACTCAGCCTGCATCCAGGGGTAACTAGTACATACACCTCATCGCTCACTGCATGAATTTTTCCACCTCCTCTTATTCGCCAGCCGTCCATCGCCGAGTGCGTGGCCAGGAAGCAGGTTTACGCCACAAGTAATCCAACAGTGCGCAAACTGAATTGTTACCTGACCAAGTTGCTGGCTGTGCAGTCTCTGCTGTACAATTTAGTTGACTGCACAGCTTTTAGGGAGCTAATGGCTTGCGCTCAGCCACGCTGGCAGATCCCTAGCTGACATTACTTCTCAAACAAAGCTATCCTCGCCCTTTACTCCCACGTGGCAGACAATATTGGAGGATCCCTGCAGCCGTCTCTCTGTAGCACCGTGCATGTCACGGTGGACACCTGGAGCAGTGCTTATGGCCAGGGGCAATACATGTCCTTTATGGCCCACTGGCTGAATGTATTTAGTGGCAGCGAGGCAGGAAACCCCCAGCAACCGGGCCAATTGCTTTTGGCACCTCCACGCGCTTTCCAGCCAGGATTGCAGCAGACCACCCAACAACTATCTGCTTCCACCTCCATGGGCAGTCCGCCTGCTGGAGCATCAGGGCAGAGAATTAACCCCCCTCCATCATATATGCCAGGTGAAACGCTGCCACGCTGTCTTAGACTTAATTTGTCTTGGCAGCAGCAGCCACATAGGCCAGCGCTTGCTGCATTACATCAAGCAGCAAATAGCGCACTGGCTGTCTCCCCGCCAGCTGGAAGTGGGCAAGGTAGTGAGTGACAATGGGACAAATATAGTGGCAGCGCTGAACCTGGGTCCATTCACGCATGCTCCATGTATGTCACATGTCCTAAATCTAGGGCTGCAGAGATTTCTAAATTTCATTCACTGGCCTGCGCACAGTGCTGGCAAAGTTGCGGAAGCTTTGCACTAATTTGAGCCATTCTTATGTGTCCCGCCACGCTCTGTTAGAACTGCAGCGGCAAAACAGTCTTCCACCACAGCGGTTGATAGGTGATGTGCCAACCCGGTGGAATTCCACGCTTCATATGTTGCAGTGGCTCCTTGAGCAGCGTAGAGCAGTGGATGATTTTGTCCAGCAGCAGCCAGAATCTTCGACCATAGGGAGCAGGTGCGGCTTTAATTTCCATCAGTGGAGGCTGGTCCGAGATGCCTGCACTGTTCTAACGCCCTTTGAAGAAGCCACTAAATTGGTCAGCCGGGACAGCTGCGGTGTGAACAACATAATTTCACTAATATTTGTCCTGGAAAAGACACTGACGCTCATGCAGCAGGGGGCAATGGGGGAAGGAAATCCTGGCCATCTATCTGCACGCCATGCTGTCACTGTAGGGGAGCCCCAATGCCAAAGTTCCCTTGCCATGCAGGAGCAGGATGAGAATAAGGAGCTTCAGGTAGAGGTGGGGGGAGGAGGAGGATTTTAATGAGGATGATGATGACCAGGAGGAGGAGGAGGAGGAGACACAGCTGGAGGATCTGGAGGATGACGATGAGACTTTCAGGGACACTGAAGTGTCTTAGAGAGAGGTTGAGATGGAAAGAACTGGCTCCTCGGTCACGCTGGCCAGGATGGTGAGCTGTATGTTCACATGTTTACGGAGTGACAGGCGTAGCCTAAAAATAAGGCAGACAGACGAATACTGGCTGGCGATGCTTCTGGACCCACGGTATCAATCCAACATGGGGGATTGTTTTCCTCCCTAGGAAAGGGAGGAGAAATTAGCATCATTCCGGGAGAAGCTAAGTAGTAATCTGGCCACAGCTTTCAGCCAGCACCAGCCTGCTGCCAGCGTCTCTGAGAAGGAGGTCAGGCAGAGTCATCCACCTCCTGCCACAACCAGCAGCAGCCAGTTAAGCCTCATGAGCATGATGCAACAATTTTTTACGGCCTCCCAACAGCCACAGCCAAGTGAGCAGGCCCAGACCACCTCAACTAACAGGTTCAGGCTTACCTGCAGTCTGGCTCGCAAAGCATCTTCTCAGACCCCCTGGACTAGGCAGGCAGAATACAACAGTGGCCGGAATAGTCCGAGTGTCTTCCCACTGTTGTTGTCAGCCGGCCCATAACGTAACTTGCATGCCAAACGTCTTGTGTCATGGGCTATGCGAACCCGAAGTCTCCAAACCAAAACCCTATTAAAAAACAAAATCTGTTGTCTAGCTCTGCCTACGTTTTCTACATTAGCACTTAGCAGACGAGTATCTGTTGTTATACACCATTATTAGTTCTATTTATTATTCTTAAATTTGTTTTGGAGCCTTTACTCCCTCAAAAAAATATATATTTAAAAAAAAAAAAAAATTATGGAATTAAAAAATAAAATTGTTACACTGTTGTTACCTCCGCCTCTCGTTACAAGTTACATTAGCAGAGATTGTTATACTCCACCGCAGTTTGTTGTATTTACTAATCACTCTCTGCTGATATACCCTGTCCCCTACTACTACTGGCCGGGGCATCCATGAAAAGCCCATATATAATTTTCACTGCCTATCTTTACAAGGTAGAATGTTTACAGGCTTGTTGTCCAAACAAGCCAAGCCTTATTCTCTTACTGTAATCCATGAACTGGAGTGTGCGTAATTTTTAATACTTTGGCGGGCAGACACATTAATCCGGGAAAATGGCCTTTGGACAATTTTTGGAGGCTCCTACCTAAACAGACATCCCTGTCTTCTTCACACTAATGCGGGCTCCGGCCTATGCACAATTTTTTGGAGGCTTCAGCCTAAACAGACACCCGTCTTCTTCACACTATGTCAGGAAGAAAATCGGCGCAGGCGCAGTGGGTGCCGCTGGCCGCCGGGCTCCCGGCTAAATCACTGCGCCTGTGCCAATGACATCAGAGTACACCCGGCATCATCGGCGCAGGCGCAGTGAGGTAGCCGGGAACCCGGCGGCCAGCGCCACTCACTGCGCCTGTGCCGATTTTCTTCCGCACGGCGCAGGCGCGGGATTTGTAGCGAGGACAGGGCCGGCAGAAGAGCGAACAAGCTGCCTGGCCCTGTCAATCAAGACTATGGAGGCGTGCCAGGAGGTAGGGAAACGGCGCTTACTAGGTGCAGGGTAACCGCCCCTTGCACCTAGTAAGCCTAATTTGCATAATATAAAAATGCTTTTTTCACAAAAACGGGGGCACCGATGTAAAAAACAATACCAGATTGGGCATCAGGTGACATTTGCACATTGCAAATGTCATCCTGTTTAATATGCCCAGATCTGGTGACAGAAACCCTTTAACACGGTGGGAATATTTTTGATATCGCCCACTCACATTAGCTGCAGCATGAGCATGTCTGTGAGTCTGTGTGTAGGAGGAAGAAGCGCTAACTATGACGGGGCATAAATCTAAGGGTACGGGAGAACGGCCAGCCCCATTAACAATAATGGGGGACGGCGGTGATCCGGCCGCTATTAGGCAAGAACGCTGGCAATTGGCAGGACAAATACTGCAGAACAGCCTGCAGGATCACCACCACATATGTGAAAGTAGCCTAAGGCAAATTACTGGGAAGGGGCATGTATCTAAGAATACTTTCAATTGTTTTGGTGGAGTTAGCGGCGTGGCCTAGCATGAAAGAAAATTGCTGCAGCCCACTACGCACGCCCACGTTGTCGTTCTATATGGTTTTCATTATTGGCATTCACTGGTATATATACAATACAGTACACTAATTTTTTTACATATTTTTACTTTTCAAATATTTTACTCACCCTGCCGTATCGCTGCACGGATCTCAGTAAGCCACTCTGGGCACTTAAACTTCAGATCGGACCATTTCCGCTGGATCTGGCCCGGGGTCCGCACAGTGTCGAAACGATGGCGCACGCCTCGGATCACCTGCTGAATCATCTCCTTTTTATGCTGGTTCGGTGGAGGTGTGTGCCATCGTAATCCTGCCGTTCCATCAGCCGGATTATGTATTTAAGCTCTCCAGAGCTAAATGCTGAGGATCGCCTGGATGTCATTTTGCAAAATTCGCTCTGCTTCTGAGGAGTGCACGCCGCGGCCTAGTGTCTGCGTATTACGCAATTGCTAGATAATAGTACGCTGAGGATTCATATGCAATTTGTACGTTAATGCGTACATGTTCACATAAGTTGCGCACCTTTAACCCTTAGATTCCCAGCGCTGTACATGTATGGCGCAAAAAGCCGGGACACAAGTCCCAGCGCCGTACATGTACGGCGCTCTGATCGGGCGGGCGCAGCTCCTGCGGCGGGGGTCCAGCAGTGCCAAGGTGCCGGACCCATGCTGAATGCGCCAGCATCGTTGAAAACACCGATGCTGGCGCATTAACCCTTCATGTGCCGCGGTCAGCGCTGACCGCGGCACATGTGGTGTGCGGGAGTTCAGGATGGCGAGCGGGGGGCCATCGGGTCCCCGCGCTGCTGTGACGGGGACCCGATGGCTCGGATAGCAGCCCGATGCCTTCCTTAGGCATTGTGGCAGCTATCCCTGCGTGCCTGTGCGATCCAGCCCCCTGGATCGCACAGGAAGCAGGCTGTAAGTGTATTACATTGAGTAATACACTTACAGCCAATGCATTACAATACAAAAGTATTGTACTGCATTGTAAAAGGGGATCAGACCCCCAAAAGTTAAATAAAGTTTAAAAAAAAGTTAAAAAATAAAGTTTCCTAAAAAAAATAATAATAAAAGTTTCAAGTAAAAAAAAAACGCCATTTTCCAAAAAAAAGCTGAAAAAAATTGTAAAAAAAAGGTAAAAAAGAAAGATAAACATATTAGGTATCGCCGCGTCCGTATCGACCGGCTCTATAAAAATATCATGTCATCCACCCCGCCAGGTGAACGCATTAAAAAAAAAAAAAAAAAGTGCCAAAACAGACATTTGTTGGTCACCTTCCCTTACAAAAAGTGTAATAGCAGGCAATCAAAAAGGAGTATTTAACCCAAAATGGTACAAATCAAACCGTCATCTTGTCTCGCAAAAATGATACCCTACCTGAGACAATCGGCCGAAAAATTAAAAAAATATGGCTCTCTGAAAATGGCAACACAAAAAAAAAAGATTTTATTCTGTTCAAAAATAATGTGTAAAACTTTCCAAAAATAAAAAAGTTAGACATATTGGGTACCGCCACGTCCATAACAACCTGCTCTATAACAATATTACATGAGATAGGTGAATGTTGTAAAAAAAAATTTTAAAAACCATGCCAAAACAGCTATTTTTTTCATCTTGACTCACAAAAAGTGTAATACCAAGCGATCAAAAAGTCTTATGTACCCCAAAAAGGTACCAATCAAACCGTCATCTCGTCCCGCAAAAAATGAGCCCCCACATAAGACAATAACTCAAAAAATAAAAATCAATGGCTCCCGCAAACCAATCCATCAAAATGTGTGTTGTAAAATCCATATGGCGCTCCTTCTGTTTTGAGTCCTGCCATGTGCCCCCACAGCAGTTTACCACCACACATGGGGTGTTGCCATATTCAGGAGAAAATGAGTAACAAATTATGGGGTGCTTTTCTCCTGTTACCCCTTGTGAAAATGAAAAATTTGGGGCTAAAGCAACATTTTATTGGAAGAAATGAAACTTTTCATTTTCACAATTCACAGAGAAAGATGTGGTGCTAAATTGAAAACAAAAAAACTTTATTGAGTATAATACGTTTAAAAGACGTGGTAGTCTAACAGACCATGTATATTTATTAATAAGATACCAGCCACAAGGTTAACAGCAGTGCCCCATGCAGACACTTATAGTGCTGATAAAACCGTTCTTGCGGCATAAATAAGGTATCAAATAAGCTGACCCCATGCTCCTGCTTGGCGCTTCTCACATAAGCCACCAGTAGTGGGTCAGATCATATACTGAAGCAGAGCAAAAGAAGAGGGGGGAGGAGATGCATAGCTTTATGCAAGTGGTGCACAAAGACAACAATGTGCCCAACCACACTCATGCAATCATATGGACACTCATAACCCCCTATGTTTGCCAACTAAGCTCGCTTCAGGACAGGTGCCTGGAGTGCAGAGGTATTTTCAATGTCCCTGCCTATCAATATGGTAGAACACCGGGGCTCGACGCGTTTCGATAGCTCATCAGGAGCCTAACCAGTTTTCCATATAACAGGATTCAAAGGCAGGACGCTGCGCACACCATACTGCATGTGCATACAGCGTCTCCGGCACTAGGGCGGCCGTAAGGCGCCCGCCGCAACCTAGGCTATTTAACATAATCAAACAACCCGCCTGCAAAAAGAAGCGCCAATGGGGTCAGAGCGCCAGAGAAAGGGAGCGCCGTTAGGCCACGCCCCCAGCATCACATGATCCCCATCCACAACAGCGCATCTTTTCTAAGATACAAAGTGATACAATGTCACTGGAACAAGGGGAATATAAATGGGCGGATACATTAACATTCCTACAGGAGACCCCAACAGAGGAGGTAATTAGTGAAAATTGAACTTGCACACAGCACAAACGAAGCATCGAGGGTCTGTGTGCACAGATACAGATTTTGCACATTGCAATGCAGGCCAATATGATATCACAATCGGGATAGATGTATATGTGCATATAGCATCACAATATTCACAAGAAACATATATAAGAGATGTGGTCATTTAGGCCGTTGGGGCGCATAGTGCCCAAACGGAACGTCCACTGGGCTTCTTTCTGAAGAAGCCGTTTATCCAGATCCCCGCCTCTGACGGAGGGCTTGATAACCTCAATGCCCTGGAACTTGACATGTCCTGCGGCACCCTGATGATGTTCCATGACATGACGTGCAATGGATGTATCTGAACCATTACGTATGTCATTCAGGTGCTCGCCAATACGTCTGCGGAATTCGCGTAGAGTCTTACCCACATATTGGGCACCGCAATCACATGTCGCCAAATACACCAGACCGGTAGATCTACAATTTATAAAGGTCCTAATGGTGTATGTGCGAGATGTGTGCGTGCTCCTGAACACATTACCTGTCAGAATTGAATTGCAGGCAATGCAATTACCGCATCGAAAGGTGCCTTTCAGGGGATGATCAAGCCAGTGGGAAACCTGGGTAGATGGTACATATAGACTATGGACCAGCCGGTCCCTAATATTTCTCCCCCTGCGATAAGTGATGGCAGGGTAATCCCCTACCAGATGCCCCACATCAGGGTCTGCTTGTAATATTCCCCAATATGTAGATAAAATCTCTCTCACTGGACCAGATGCATCATCAAAATTGGCGATGATGCGGACCAGGTCAGAATCCATTTGTCTTATTCTGGGGGTAAGAAGTGATCTTCTATCTACCCCCAACGCATGTTGGTATGACTGTTGTAGAACAGTAGAAGGATAACCACGTCGCTGGAATCTCACTTTCAAATCAGCAGCCGCATAGCGAAAATCCCCAAGATTGCTACAATTGCGTCGCACCCTAAGGTATTGACCCTTAGGTATACCACGCTTCAAGGCCAATGGGTGATGACTTCGCCAGCCAAGAAGATTATTGGTGGCTGTCTTCTTGCGGAATAAGCGAGTGCCGATACTGCCATCCACGTTCTTAAATATAGTAAGATCCAGAAAACTGATCATGGTGGAATGAGTCTCATATGTGAAAAAGAGACCCCAGTCATTACTGTTCAGGATACTGACAAAAGCTGAAAATGAGTCAGAACTGCCCTTCCAGAAAATTAAAATGTCGTCGATGTATCTAAGCCAATATACAATCGACGATGACCAGTCTATCATGACGTCTCCAAATACCACCTCCCTTTCCCATGCACCCAGGTATAGGTTGGCATACGTAGGGGCACAGGGACTCCCCATGGCCACACCCCGTTTTTGATGATAAACCTTCCTATTGAATAGGAAGGTGTTGTGCTCCAAAACAAATCTCAATAGTTCGAGCACAAAATCATTGTGTGGCCATAGGTGAGTCCCCCGCTCCCGCAGAAAGGAGGCCACAGCCTCGCAACCCTTAGAGTGCGGGATCGAGCTGTATAGAGCCTCCACATCGAGGCTAGCTAATATCACATCATGCTCAACATGGAGTCCATCCATTTTTTTGATGACCTCCATTGAATCCCTGATGTATGATGGGAGGGAGGTAACAAAAGGCCTTAGGGTGCGATCCACATACATACTTATATTCTGGGTGAGGCTGTCATTGCCTGATACAATCGGCCTCCCCTTCAGTGGATCAACACCCTTGTGGATTTTTGGTAATCCATAAAAGCACGATATCTGGGGATGTTTAGGCAGCAAGAACTCAAATTCAGATTTGCTAATAAGCCTGCGGCCAAGGGCATCATCCAGAATCCCCTTCAGTTCCCTAAAGTGGACCGGAAGTATGCTAGACGAAATCACCTCATAGCACTCCCGGTCATTAAGGATTCTAAGGCACATTTGCTCATATTGTGCCTGATCCACAATGACCACATTACCCCCTTTATCGGAGGGCTTTATGATTATGGACTGATCAGATTCCAGTGATACAAGGGCCTGCAATTCATTATGTGTCATGTTACTGTTGCCCGACCTAAAACTCTCTAGTGGTTTCAACTGATCTACAACCACCTTCAAAAATACATCCATTGGTGTGTTGTCCCCAATGGGTGGATTCTTCGTGGATTGAGGTCTGAAGTCAGTAAAGGGACCTTCACCCAGAGGCCTATTGCTCTCTTCCCATAGCCCTGCCAGCAGCTGAACATCTGGTAGATCACATGCATCAATACCCAGTTCAGCACACTGGACCCTATCATGGGTGGCATAAAATTTCCTCCACTTCAATTTTCTCACAAATAAGTGGAGGTCTTTGACCCATGAGAAGAGATCAAATCTACTGGTTGGAACAAAAGAAAGGCCCTTACTGAGGACTCCCATTTCATCAGAGGTGAGGGTTCTTTTGGACAGGTTAATGATCTGAAGTTCATCAGTCAAACACATATTGACTGACTGAACTACCTCCTGTTCCGAAGAAGATAGTCGGATACAGGGGGACCTGTCCCTAAAAAATCCCCTCTTGATCTGGAGCCTCTACCACCTCTATACCGACCTCTACCTCTAGATCTACCCCTCGTCGGGTAGACTGATTGTATAGGGGGCCTTCTAAAACCAGGGGCGGGGATCTGGATAAACGGCTTCTTCAGAAAGAAGCCCAGTGGACGTTCCGTTTGGGCACTATGCGCCCCAACGGCCTAAATGACCACATCTCTTATATATGTTTCTTGTGAATATTGTGATGCTATATGCACATATACATCTATCCCGATTGTGATATCATATTGGCCTGCATTGCAGTGTGCAAAATCTGTACCTGTGCACACAGACCCTCGATGCTTCGTTTGTGCTGTGTGCAAGCTTAATTTTCACTAATTACCTCCTCTGTTGGGGTCTCCTGCAGGAATGTTAATGTATCCGCCCATTTATATTCCCCTTGTTCTAGTGACATTGTATCACTTTGTATCTTAGAAAAGATGCGCTGTTGTGGATGGGGATCATGTGATGCTGGGGGCGTGGCCTAACGGCGCTCCCTTTCTCTGGCGCTCTGACCCCATTGGCGCTTCTTTTTGCAGGCGGGTTGTTTGATTATGTTAAATAGCCTAGGTTGCGGCGGGCGCCTTACGGCCGCCCTAGTGCCGGAGACGCTGTATGCACATGCAGTATGGTGTGCGCAGCGTCCTGCCTTTGAATCCTGTTATATGGAAAGCTGGTTAGGCTCCTGATGAGCTATCGAAACGCGTCGAGCCCCAGTGTTCTACCATATTGATAGGCAGGGACATTGAAAATACTTCTGCACTCCAGGCACCTGTCCTGAAGCGAGCTTAGTTGGCAAACATAGGGGGTTATGAGTGTCCATATGATTGCATGAGTGTGGTTGGGCACATTGTTGTCTTTGTGCACCACTTGCATAAAGCTATGCATCTCCTCCCCCCTCGTCTTTTGCTCTGCTTCAGTATATGATCTGACCCACTACTGGTGGCTTATGTGAGAAGCGCCAAGCAGGAGCATGGGGTCAGCTTATTTGATACCTTATTTATGCCGCAAGAACGGTTTTATCAGCACTATAAGTGTCCGCATGGGGCACTGCTGTTAACCTTGTGGCTGGTATCTTATTAATAAATATACATGGTCTGTTAGACTACCACGTCTTTTAAACGTATTATACTTAATAAAGTTTTTTTGTTTTCAATTTAGCACCACATCTTTCTCTGTGAATTGTGCTTTAATAGTGGTGTATACCTTATCTCCAATTCCAATTAATCTGTGACTTCCTTTTTCATTTTCACAGCCAAGTGTTTCCAAATTCTGTAAAACGCTTAGGGGGTTAAAGTGGCCAGTACCCCCCTTAATATATTTGTTAAAGGGTGTAGTTTCCAAAATGGGGTCACTCTTTGAGAGTTTCCACTGTAGGGGTACGTCAGGGTCTCTCAATTACAAAATGGTGCCTAAAAACTATTCTAGTAATATCTGCCTCCAAAATCCATATGGCGCTCCTTTCCTTCTGACCACTGCCACAAACCCATAGAGACGTTTACCACCATATATGGGGTATTTCTGTAAACCTCAGAATCATAGTAATGTATATTGAGGTTTAGTTTGCTGTTAACCCTTGCTGTATTGCAAAAAAAATTATTAACATGAATAATCTACCAAAAAAGTAAAATTTTGAAATTTCACCTCCATTTTCCTTTAATTCTTGTGGAACACCTCAAGGGTTAATAAAGTTTGCAACATCAGTTTTTCATAACTTGAGGGGTGTAGTTTCTAAAATGGGTTAATTTATGGGAGTTTCCATTAGGTAAGCCTCATAAAATCACTTTATAACTGAATTGGTGCTCAAAAATATGGTTTGAGAAATTTTGTTGAAAATTTGAAAAATTGCTTCTAAACTTCTAAGCCCTCTAACGTCCTAAAAAAATAAAATTACATTTACAAAATGATGCCAACATAAAGTAGACATATGGGGAATGTAAAGTAATAACTTTTTTTGGAGGTATTACTATGTATTTTAAAAGTAGAGAAATTGACATTTGGAAATTTGGAAATTTTTCAAAATTTTTGGTAAATTTGGGATTTTTTCATAAATAAGGGTGAAATATATTGACTCAAATTTATGACTGTCATGAAGTACAATGTGTCACAAGAAAACAATCTCAGAATGGCCTAGATAAGTAAAACCGTTCTAAAGTTATTACCACATAAAGTGACACATGTCAGATTTGCAAAAATCGGGCTGGGATTTAAGGTGAAAAGTGGCTCGGTACTGAAAGGGTTAAAAAACTGTACGTTCGTTTCTAGTGTGCGGTTAAAACACCTCATAATAACATATGATTTGTACACAGCTTCGCCGAATAGATTCATATGAGGTACGAATCTTTTGAAAAGTTCGACGAACATTCGGCGAAGCGAATTTTGGATGATTCGCTCATCTCTAATCATTATATGGAAGAACAAGGAGTCCTGTAGGTGATGATATGGCCCCCATAGAGCCTTGATATCAACATCATCAAATTTATCTTCGATTACGTAAAAGGACAGTGAAAAGATAGCAGGAGTAGAGCAAGCTTACATCCACAGAAGATCTCTGGTTAGTTCTCCAAGATGCCTGGAACAACTTCCCTGCCAAGTTACTTCAAATACTGTGTGCCAGTGACCTAGATAAACTGATGCTGTTTTGAAGGCAAATGGTGGTCACACTAATTATTGATTTCAATTTAGATTTTTTTTTTGTGCATTGTGCATTTTGCTAATTGTTAAAAATAAACTATTAAAACTTCTATTTTTGAAAACATTCTTACTTTGCAGCATGTTTGCATTTACTTACACCTGCCTAAAACTTTTGCAGAAAATCTCAATCTATTCAGGAAGTCTTTCAAAAGATGAAATCCTGATTTACTTGCAGAAATAAATGAGATCCATTATGGCAGTCCCATTATAGCAATAATTCTGAAAATGATGCCGTGTTATCACTGGATGTTGCCATTAATCAGCTACTTGAGCTGGACTCATAATGTAAGTCTTTTAAGGACAGTATCCATAATAACTTTTGGATGTCATCTGAAAACAGAGCTAAAACTGCATATTCAACGGCTCAATCTCAGAGGTTAACTGCAGAACACAGGAACAATGATAACAGGATGTGATTCAAAAAGATTGTCTGGACCGATAAGTCACAATGTATGAAATTTCTGCAACAAACTTTCGGTTCAAATTATATGAAAGAAAGTTCAGTATAATGTATGTTCCTTTTGTCAATGATCTTTCTATTAATCCCTCCAGAACACGTGTCCAGATTTCATCTTATGAACCGAAGGTAATTTTGCAAATCTAAAATGTGTCACTTTATGTGCTAATAACTCTGGAATACTTTTACTTATCCAACCAATCCTGAGCGTGTTTTCTCATGTCACATTTTATGGAAAATTTGGACTACTTTACTACTTTACGTTTAATTTCTACTTTACGTTGAAATAATTTTGCAAATGACATTTTATTTTCTTAAGATGTTAGAAGTCTTAGATTTTTTTATGTTCCAGAAAATTTCTAAAACAAAACTTTTTAAAGGGGTTCTCCGGGAATTAACAAAATGAAAATACTTAAATATTATTTTATAATAAATATATTCACAAATACCTTTCATTACTCATAATGGCTCGTTTTGTCTGGGGAGCAATCATTAGGAGAAATAAAATGGCCACCACCCTCATGAACTAAATTCCCCGGAGATTTAGCTGAAGTTCTTATCATCTGTATTCAGGATGATAATCCCTGACAAGTAGAGGAGAGGGGAGGCTGAGGCAGCTCTTTAGCTCAGTGTTGTGAAGTAACTTGCCCTCCTGTGTGATTAGGACAGGTTTTGTCTGAACTAATGGGAAGGCGGACATTTTGTTTCCCCTGATTATTGCTCCCCAGACAAAATGAGACATTATAAATAATAAAAGGTATTTGAGAATATATTTATTATAAAGTAATATTTAAGTATTTTCATTTTCTGAAGTGTACTGAGACACTTCACATTTGGTCGTAAACTGCTCTATGGGCACACAGCAGGGCACAGAAGGGAAGGAGAGACATATGGTTTGGGAGGGCTGGAATGGTTTTTGAGTATCGTGTCAATTCTAAAGAGACCCTAAGGTACCCCTAAATGATCCCATCTCAGTGCTTTGACCCAACAGGCATTTTATACAACCTAGTGACAAATGTAATTTTCCACAATAGAATGTCTAGCCCACATTTTTCATTTTCATTCATATTCATTTAAAAAAAAATTCTGAATACTGCAACAGCTCATGTTTGGTCATAAACTGCCATATGGGCACATGGCAGAGCTTAAAAGTTAAGGAGTGCCATTTGGCTTTTTGAGTGAAACTTTTGCAAAAATGTTTTTCAGGGACAATGTTGTATTTGAAGAGACCTTAAGGTACTCTACAGTGGAAACCCCCAAAAAGTGACCCCATTGTGCAAACTACACCTCTTAAGGAATGTATTGAGGGGTGTAATGAGTGTTTTGACCCCACTGATGTTTCATAGAATTTAGAAACACTTGGCTATGAAAAGGAACAAATGTTGGTTTAGTCCCACATTTTCACAAGGTTTAACAGGAGAAAAAACAACCCAAAATTGGCTACTCATTTTCTCCTGGATATAGCAACACCCCTCTGTGGTCATAAAAAGCTGTATGGGCACAGAAAGGAATGAGCGAGTAGCGACCTTTTGCTTTTGGAGGGCAGATTTTGCTTGAATGATTCTTAGGTGCCATGTCACATTTGCAGAGCTCTTAAGGAACCTGTACAGTGTAAAATCCCAAAGATTTCAAAGATTTCTTTTCTTTTCAGACATGAAATTAAAAACGACATTGTATATCAACTATATGTAGTTTTACCCTCAGATCTTTCATTGTTATAAGTGTTAATAGGAGAAAAAGCTACCAAATGTGGTGGAGAGCTGTTCTATATCATAGCATTTATTTTTTTTTTTTTACAGAGGTCACCCGACAGCGATGCGTGTGTAGGGTTGAGCGAACCTGAACTGCAAAGTTTGTGTTCGTTCCGAACTTTACGAGTTCGGGTGCCCGGACCCGAACCCGGACTTTTTCACAAAAGTTCGAGTTCGGTTCGGTTCGGGTAATTTTATTATTTTCCGTTATAACATGGTTATAACAGAAAATAATAGCATTCTTAAGGCAGAATGCTAAATAAAATGGCCTTCTAGGGGTTAAAAATAATAAAAAAACTCACCTTGTCCACTTGATCGCACAGCCGGTGTCTTCCTTCTTCTTCTTCTTTCAGGACCTGCAAAAGGACCTGCGTTAACGTCACCGCGCTCACCACGTGGTAAGCGCGATGACATCATCGCAGGTCAGGACCTATGATCGACGTCATCGCGCTTACCACGTGGTGAGCGCGGTGATGTCACCGCAGGTTCTTTTGCAGGTCCTGAAAGAAGAAGGAAGACACCGGCTGCGTGATCAAGTGGACAAGGTGAGTTTTTTTTATTAGTTTTAACCCCTAGAAGGCCATTTTATTCAGCATTCTGCCTTAAGAATGCTATTATTTTCCGTTATAACCATGTTATAACGGAAAATAATAAAGGGAAGTTCGGGCCCCCATTAATTTGAATGGGGTCCGGGTTCGGGATGAAGTTCGGGTCAAGTTCGGGTCCCAGACCCATACTTTGACCTGAAGTTCGGCCGAACCCGGCGAACCAGAACTTCCTTGGGTTCGCTCATCCCTACTAATGTGTCTTTTTCTATTTCTCACAATTGTAAATAGCTTCATAAAGGGAAAGGGTCACTTTTTTCACTTGAAATTTTAATATTTTTAGTTTTATAAAACACTTTTTATTTTAATCCCACTATGAGACTTAAAGGCTATGTACACCTTTGGAGGTATTTTCTTTTATTATTGCATTGTACTCATTATGTGTCACAGACATTCCTGCGACAGGTATCAGGAGGTCTGTCAGATTAGAAAATATCTCAATTATGGCAGTAGTGATTCTAAAATTTAACTTTTAATGAATACCAATAATATAGTGGATAACCACCAAACAACATGAATTCTCCTGTACCAGGACAACTTAATTAAAAATCCAGACCACATAAACCCCGGCTGGGTAAGAATATGGATAGGTCCTACCAGTAACCAGGTACCAGGTAAGTATGTTAGAAGTCACGTCTGGATGGGTTCCCAAATGCTGGATTCTGGATCAATCGTGATGTCATCCGTTTTGTGCTGTAAATCCAGTAGTGGGTTCTTGTAGCAGGTTCAAGGTGAAGCGGGCGGGCCCTGAATCTGGCCCTAGACCGCCCTATAGGGGCTATTGTTTCCCTGATGACCTCCTAATACGGAATCATCGCCCCGAAAGGGGCGGCCCCGTCCGGAACCTGTCCCTAAATAAAGGCCCTGGACGACCCTACTCCTAAAAAGCCTCTATCCGCCCTCAAAATATAGTTTTGATTGCAATGAGCTACTTAAGATGGTGCCCTAAAGGGTATGTCAAAAAATAGTTAGGTTCGCGTGTCCCAACGCGTTTCGTCACAGCCCAAGACTCATCAGGGGACACAGGGCTAAATCTTAGTCTAAATTATAGTAGTGTATGATAATGCTCACTACTTACTCAGAAAAGACACCTCCAGGGTTAGGGTATCACTCTGGATGGATCAAGTATCAAAGGGGTTAATACTAACTGGATGAAAGCGTGTGGCTAGTCGATCCCTCTCTAGACAGTCAGCGTCTATTGTGTCTATCTCTTGTTAGAATAGCGTCTTACCTGCTTACTATGTGTCTGTTTAAATAGACGCCGGGCAGTCCTGGGCTTCCCGCGTGTCCCGCGCACCGCTCGCGTGTCACGTGACGAGTCACGTGATCGCGATGTCAGCGCATGCGCAGAGGCGCCGGGGAAGCCGGAGGGGGCGTGGCTAGGGAGCACTGGATATAGATGGCTTACTCCCGTCGTGCCCATACTATGTGAGGGCAAGTGAGACACTTCCTCAATGCTCACAATCGTGTCCTCATTACATAGTGGTGTGTCAGGCATCAATGCAGTTATATGCCTTTTTCATAGACAGTGGGCTTGCATGAAATATTTAAACTGGCTAAATTAATCACAAGTCCTAATGGTCTATTTAGGTATCAATGATTGAATGTTATAGGAATAGTCTATCAAACCTATACTTTATTAAATACATTATTTGACCTGTACATTATCAATCAATATTATAGGAATAGTGTTATTTGACCTCAACATTATAAATCTATGGTATTAATGTTCGGTCAAAAGAACACATACTGCCATGAAGGACCTGTATCATTGACATTCTCAGTCAATCACAGTTTTTTACAGGAAACAGCCAAAATTGAGTTGCTCATTGAGACCACACGGGGCGGATGAATTCAACCTGAAGATCCACCAGCATTCGCGCTGTAGGATCCTTTTGTCCCAGTCTCCGCCCCGAAATGGTCTCAAGATACGTTCAAAACCTTTGAATCTGATCGCCCGAGCACGTCCCTCATGATTCATGTGGACGTGTCGGGCTACTGGGGTATCTCTATTTTTTCGAATGTCGCTCAGGTGTTCTCCTATGCGACGACGGAATTCCCTCCGTGTTTTCCCTACATACTGCAAGCCGCATTCACAGGAGATGAGATATACAATTCCCGTGGTGCGGCAATTAATGAAATCACGGATGGGAAAAATCGTGTCAGACTCTCTTCCTCTAAAGAACTTACCAGGGTCCATAAAATCACAAAATCTGCAGTTTTCACATCTAAAGCAGCCCTTAACCGGGTTCTCCAGCCATGTACGTGGTTTCTCTGGTGGTACATAGTGACTATGTACCACATAATCCCTAATGCTTTTGCCCCTTCGAAATGTAATGGCTGGTCTAGGGCCCAGTACATCTGTTAAATCTGGGTCCATTAGTAGGGTTTCCCACTGTTGGTCAATGATGTCTCTGACCTCTGCTGCCGAGGCATCATATGTCCCTATCAGCCTAATGATACCCGGAGATTTCTCATCTGATGTGTTGGTTGAGTGCAGCAATTCAGTACGTGCTTGTTTCAAAGCCCTCTGGTATGCTTTACGCAATATCTTGTCCGGGTAACCCCGTCTTTGAAACCTGGTTCTCAGTTCTTTGGCCTGTTGTATAAATTCAGTTTGTTCTGAGCAATTGCGTCTCAGTGTCAGGTATTGGCCTACTGGGATGCCACGTTTCAATGGGGTGGGATGATTACTTTCCCATCTTAATAATGAGTTGGTAGATGTGGGTTTCCGGTAGATTGTCGTTTCTAGGGTACCCTGAGTACTTTTGTGGATCTCAATGTCCAGAAAGGGTAGGCGGTCTTTCGTAATCACCGAAGTGAACCGTAAATTTATTTGGTTCACATTGAGTGAATTTACAAAGCCCTCAAATTCCGTCTCTGTCCCGCTTGGCTGTTTCCTGTAAAAAACTGTGATTGACTGAGAATGTCAATGATACAGGTCCTTCATGGCAGTATGTGTTCTTTTGACCGAACATTAATACCATAGATTTATAATGTTGAGGTCAAATAACACTATTCCTATAATATTGATTGATAATGTACAGGTCAAATAATGTATTTAATAAAGTATAGGTTTGATAGACTATTCCTATAACATTCAATCATTGATACCTAAATAGACCATTAGGACTTGTGATTAATTTAGCCAGTTTAAATATTTCATGCAAGCCCACTGTCTATGAAAAAGGCATATAACTGCACTGATGCCTGACACACCACTATGTAATGAGGACACGATTGTGAGCATTGAGGAAGTGTCTCACTTGCCCTCACATAGTATGGGCACGACGGGAGTAAGCCATCTATATCCAGTGCTCCCACCCGCGCCCCCTCTGGCTTCCCCGGCACCTCTGCGCATGCGCTGACATCGCGATCACGTGACTCGTCACGTGACACGCGAGCGGTGCGCGGGACACGCGGGAAGCCCAGGACTGCCCGGCGTCTATTTAAACAGACACATAGTAAGCAGGTAAGACGCTATTCTAACAAGAGATAGACACAATAGACGCTGACTGTCTAGAGAGGGATCGACTAGCCACACGCTTTCATCCAGTTAGTATTAACCCCTTTGATACTTGATCCATCCAGAGTGATACCCTAACCCTGGAGGTGTCTTTTCTGAGTAAGTAGTGAGCATTATCATACACTACTATAATTTAGACTAAGATTTAGCCCTGTGTCCCCTGATGAGTCTTGGGCTGTGACGAAACGCGTTGGGACACGCGAACCTAACTATTTTTTGACATACCCTTTAGGGCACCATCTTAAGTAGCTCATTGCAATCAAAACTATATTTTGAGGGCGGATAGAGGCTTTTTAGGAGTAGGGTCGTCCAGGGCCTTTATTTAGGGACAGGTTCCGGACGGGGCCGCCCCTTTCGGGGCGATGATTCCGTATTAGGAGGTCATCAGGGAAACAATAGCCCCTATAGGGCGGTCTAGGGCCAGATTCAGGGCCCGCCCGCTTCACCTTGAACCTGCTACAAGAACCCACTACTGGATTTACAGCACAAAATGGATGACATCACGATTGATCCAGAATCCAGCATTTGGGAACCCATCCAGACGTGACTTCTAACATACTTACCTGGTTACCTGGTTACTGGTAGGACCTATCCATATTCTTACCCAGCCGGGGTTTATGTGGTCTGGATTTTTAATTAAGTTGTCCTGGTACAGGAGAATTCATGTTGTTTGGTGGTTATCCACTATATTATTGGTATTCATTAAAAGTTAAATTTTAGAATCACTACTGCCATAATTGAGATATTTTCTAGCTTCATTGTGGTAGGGGCAGGGGCATTGTCATAGTGTATATCCCTGCAAGGGCCAAATCGTCTCCTGTCAGATTAGAAGCCCGTGGGTTAAACTGACTGGTTCTCCTTTGGTTGTTTTGTTGCTGGCATTCACCACACCCTCCCCCTTCAGGTGTAGGTGTTTTATCAATTATCTTTGTCTATTTAGTGTTGCTTCTCCCACCATGCTGTGTGGTTAATACTTTCTTTGGTGTCTGTGGTTTGCTGGTGTGTGTTTCTCTGTGGAGATCCCATTGCTGCCATTATCTTCAGGAAAGTTAAGTGTCTTCTTTTCCTTTCGTTTATTTGTGTATATCTTCCCTGTGTTTTGGTGTTTCCTCGTCTCCATGACAACAGAGGTGGGGAGGACCTGGCGCGCGTTCACTCTCAGCGCGACCGGTGTCCTCCCCATCCCCTTGACGACCGGCAGGAGGAGCTTTTGAGCGCTGGCAGGAGGGCCAGTGCTCAGCTATGAATTTGTGTGCTATAGGTCATGTGATGCTGGCCACGTCACGTGACCTACCTCTAAGTACTGGCAGGGAAGCCAGCATTTCCTGTTTCAGTTTGGGAATTAGGTCACGTGATGCCGCCCCGTCACGTGACCTACTAGGAGCCCTATTTAAACAGGTAGCCTACCAGCCACAGGTTGCCTGTAATTAGTCTAACTACCAGTGCTTGTGTTTGTGATCCTCTGCGACTTTAGTACTTGGCTCCAGTTTGTGTTTTTGACCTTAATCCTGCTCTCTCCCCTGGTTTTGACGTGACTTCCTGGTACGACTTTGGCTTGCTGACTTTCCGATATTGTGTTTGTGTTCTGTCTTTGTTTATTGTGTTCTCCTCTTGTTACCCTTCCCTGTATGCCCCTGCACTTATCTAGGCTAGGGTTTGCCGCCCAGTTATGCGCCGTTATCTAGGATGGGCCGTGAAAGTAGGTAGGAACAGAGGTGGGGCTCAAGTCAGGGCTCACTTTCCCCTCCCCTCGTGACAAAAACAGCCAAAACCAGCTTATATAAAAGACGACACAAGGCAAGTACTAATAACTAAGTAGGACCGTACAGTGTTTATGGCAAAGAAGTCTTCATGGCAATGGTGTATCTAGACCTGCTACAAATGGTGCAACAGACATGTCCCATTCAAACCAGTGGAGTAAATACCTGGCATTGAACAACTGGATAAAACTATTCTAGCGCTTAAAGGGGTCCTCCAAGTTAAATTTATTGATGACCTATCCTCAGGATAGGTCATCAATATCAGATCGACGGGAGTCCGACACCCGGCACCCCCGCCGATCAGCTGTTTGAAGAGGAGGCGCGCGCCGTACCAGCGCTGCCTTCTCTTCACTGTTTACATGCTGGCCAAAACAGGGGTAGTGGTGATTAGGTGTGATTACACCTAACCACCCCATTCATTTCAATGGGAAGAATCGCTCCCATAGACTTGTATGGGAGCGATCCTTCCCATTGAAATTAATCTGGCGGTTAGGTGTAATTACACCTACTCAACACTACCCCTGTTACGGCCAGCGTATAAACAGTGAAGAGGAGGCAGCGCTGATACGGCGCGCGCCTCCTCTTCAAACAGCTGATCGGCGGGGGTGCCGGGTGTCGGACCCCTGCAGATCTGATATTGATGACATATCCTCAGGATAGGTCATCAATAAATTTAACTTGGAGAACCTTTTTAAATAGAAAAAAAATATATAGAAAGAAAAAGGAACAAAACAATCATTCACAATTCAGTGCAATTTCCAACAGCAATTCTGGAGCCAATGGAGTAGACATAGATAACTTCATCTATCTATAGTCAAAATTTGTGTCCTAGTTTTTATGATTTCATTCACTTGTCTATTCATCCCATCCACACTAACACTGTAGGCGATACTAATAACATGGCTATATCATCAGGAATGACACCAAGCAGAATATATGGGAAATCGTATAACCAACAGTTTATCTAAAATGCAATTACATATTTAAAACTGAAAGAAGTAATTGTTTTTTTTTTCCTTAAATACTGATAAGGCAGAAGCAATTACTTTTTAAACAATTGAGTGTTGTGTGCTGCATTATAACAGCATACATCGTTAATTATCATTAAAGTTTCTTTGCTGGTTACCTTAATGTGACTTTGTCAGTCTACAGATTATTTTATCAAAAAGTCAGTATTTAAAAATGTACTTAGTTTTTACATTTTGGTAACCAATGAATCATATAACCATTGCATATTCAGCTCAGAAGGTGTATATTTTCCCCACGGTGAAGTGTAATCTTGTCTAATCTTGCCCTTCTTACAGTTGTTTATATAGTGCCAGCATATTCTTCTCTATCTCTTTTGGCTATACATCTCTCACATACAGAAATTATTGACAATTTCATAGGAAGACAATTAACTTATCAGCATGGAGTGTGGGAGGGAATGGGGGACCTGGGGGAAACCCATGTATACAAAAGGAACGCATACAAGGTCTATTTATATATAGTCTTTGGTTAGGTTTGAAACTAGGATCTCAGGGAAGTAAGGTAGCAGTGCTAATCACTAAGAAGAACCATACAGTGCTTAACTATAATCATCATATTGTATAATCCCCAAATTACAGTAGCATACAGTGGCCAAGAGGGGTAAACACCACCATACAATGAAAAACATATATGTACTTGGTGTAATGTAACAGTGTCACAAAACTTCTAGTAGTACCATTTAGTGCTGAAATAATATCAACATACTGTAATATGACCAAATAAGAGGTCTGTAAATGCTATACAATGTCTATGTAATGGTTCTATACAATAAATAGAAATATTTCCGGTGGTCATAATCCTCAGGTGCCAGGTAAACACTAACTGACTACACAAAAATGAAAACAATGCAGAATTCAGACACATACAGTACATGCACATATACACTAACACACACACACACACATATGGTACACATATACGCACAATTGTATTAATTTAAACTAAGCATTTGGGTAGCCAGTAGGATTGTGGAACAGTTTCAGAAAAATGTTCCTTAAAGGGGCTCTCCGGGAATTAAGAAAATGAAAATACTTAAATATTACTTTATTATAAATATATTCTCAAATACCTTTCATTAGTTATAATGGCTTGTTTTGTCTAGGGAGAAATCATTAGGAGAAACAAAATGGCCACTGTCCTATTAGTACACACAAAACCTGTTTAAATCACACAGCAGGACAAGTTACTTTACAATAGAGATGAGCGAATCGATTCGTCGATTCGTTGATTCGTATCGAATCTTGGGATTCGATAGCAGAGCTAAATGATGATGATCGTCTGGATGCCATTTTCGAATATTCGCTCTGCCTCTGAGGAGTGCACACCGTGGCTTCTCGTTGTACGTGCCTGCGTATTACGTAATCGCGTACACAATAGTTTGCTTAGGATTCGTAAGCTATTTGTACGCTCATGCGTACGTCTTCTAAGAAGTTGCGTACATTTTTTAACTGTACGTTCGTCATTAGTGCACGAATGTTCGCTAATAGCACATAATAACGTATATTTTGTACGCAAATACAACGAATCTATTCGTCGAATATACGAATCTTAGGAAAACTTCGGCGAATGTTCGGCGAATAATTTTTTCAATGATTCGCTCATCTCTACTTTACAACACTAAGGTAAAGAGCTGACTCATCCTCCTCTCCTTGTCAGGGATTATGATCCTGAATATAGATGATAAGATCTTTAGCAGAATCTCTGTAGGAATAGAGTTCACGAGCAGATGTAGCTAATGAGCAGCAGCACTTGTATGCAATCTCTATTACCACAGCCCCACAATACCACAGTCTGTCCTGTCTGTCCTCTCTGTACTTCATGTCTCCTCATGAACTCCATTCCCACAGAGATTCAGCTTAATTTCATATTAAACTGTATTCAGGATCATAATCCCTGACAGTCAGAGCAGAGAGGAGGATGAGGCAGATCTTTACCTTAGTGTTGTGAAGTAACTTGACCTACAGGTTCTGTGTGTACTAATAAGACAGCAGACATTTTGTTTCTACTTATCACTGCTCCTTAGACAAAACGAGCCATTATAACTAATGAAAGGCATTAGGGAATATATTTATAATAAAGTAATATTTACGTATTTTTATTTTCTTAATTTCCGGAGAACCCCTTTAACATACAATTGAAAAAACTTGGAATATTCCACCATCTACAATAAATATCATCAAAAGACTGGTGGTCAACATTGGATGCTCGTTATCTACGGGCACCCAGACAGCACTAGATTAAAAATAGGCATGATTTTGTACTGGAAATCACTGCATGGGTTCAGAATATGTAATAATGCTTGCCTGCAGTCCTTTCACCAATAGAAAAATGTCATCATGAAAGGAAAAATCTGGCAAAAAAGACTCAGGACTGTTGTCAGCTAGAATCCTACATCTGACAAGACAACATTCCTCTCCTAAAACATCAGCAATTGGTCTCCTCACTTCCCAGACATTTACAGACTGTTGTCTGAAGAGGGGATGCTACATAATGCTAGATATGGCCCTGCATCAACTTTTTTAGATGCATTGTTGCCATCAAATTCTAAATGAATTTTTTTTTCATGAAATTGCAAAATGTCTAATATTTGACATCTGATATGTATTCTATCATCTATTGTGAATAAAATATGAATTGTAAATTTGTAAATCATTACATTCTGTTTGTATTTAAATTTTATACATCGTCCCAACTGTTTGGAATAGCCAAAGTTGGACTGGCCCACCAAAGTACCAGAGGATCCTCCAGTGGGCCTAGTCTATGAAGCCATAATGGGACCCAAAGGTCCAAGAAAAATTTCATTAGGAGCTGCATTTGGAGTCAGTTACTAGCCATTAGGGTCTATGTCTTAGGGCTCATGCACACGACCGTATGTATTTTGCGGTCCACAAAAACGGATCCGCAAAAAAAACGGATGACATCCGTGTGCATTCCGTATTTTGCGGAACGGAACAGCTGGCCCCTAATAGAACAGTACTATCCTTGTCCGTAATGCGGACAATAATAGGACATGTTCTACTTTTTTGCGGAACGGAAATACGGACATACGGAAACGGAATACTCACGGAGTACCTTCCGGTTTTTTTTGCGGACCCATTGAAGTGAATGGTTCCGCATACGGTCCGCCAAAAAAACAGAACGGACGCGGAAAGAAAATACGTTTGTGTGCATGAACCCTTAGGTTCCGAATCAATTAGACGTTATCAATGGCATAAGAGTTGGGACCTGAGAATAATTTCCTCTGGTGGGCCCAAGGAACCCCAGTCCACACTGACGATAGTTATAAATTAATGAAATTGACTCATGATGAAGAAAATCTTAAATCCAAGAGAAATCCACCTTAACCCCTTCACGACCGCCATACGGCTATATACGTCCTATCTGCACATGCCCCGTGCAGATAGCACGTATATAGACGTGCAGGCGGCCCTTTAATCCCAGCGCTGATCAGCGCTGGGATTAAAGCTCCTGCTCCTGCAATCTAGCAGGAGCAGGTCGGGTCCCGGCTCACAGACAGAGCAGGGACCCTGAGGAGAAGACAGGAGCGGTTTATTACCGCTTCTGTCTTCTCCTAAGCCGGAGGAGAGACTTACCTGCTCAGCCGGCGCAGCAGGAATGAAGCGGCAGCGCTGCTTCCTGTGTTAGTCCCGGCGGTCACGTGACCGCCGGGTGTCTCGGGGCCAGAGCAGTGCTGCAGGGTCTAAGGAGACCCTGATCAGCTCTGCCTGTGTGTAATGAGCCCCCAGGGGGCTGTTTTCCCCTGTAACTGGGGCTCCTGTGGATGCCCCAGTTACAGTGGAAACAGTGGGGAAAAAAAGTGTTAAAAAAGAAAAAAAAAAAAAGTCAGTCCTCCAGAGGTCTTTTAATGACCTCCTGGGGGACATATTAGTTGTCAAAAATAAATTAATATATAAGTAAAAAAAAAATAAATAAAAAACAAAAAAAGTGTAAAAAAAAAAAAATTAAACACGCAGTAGCCAATGAAAACAGTCACCATAGTCGCCCCGTCAAATAAAATCTATACATGCTATATATCAAAATGATCGTCATCAAATAGGGAACCCATTGCAATAATTAATTTGTGCGTCAGTTTTAATATTTAAAAAAAAATCTATAATTAAAAAAAATCCTTTTTTTTTAATAAGAATTAGCGTTTTTTGTCTAAATTAAACCTAAAAAAATATAAAATATCTTTAAAAAAACATTCTAATAATAAGTCCTAAGTGTCAAGTAAAAAAAATAGCAAAAATTATTTTCGTATTCAAACGAAAAAAAAAATTAGGGTCACTAAGCCACCATGTGCCCAAATCACAAAAAGTTGCCTGGACATTCAGGCCTTTTATAGGTCCGGTCATGAAAGGGTTAAGGTATGTCCACATACAATGTAAAAAACAGTGGAAAGCCATGGACGAGTTGCATGCACACATCTCATATACGTAGATCTCTATAGTGTACAAGCACAACCACTACTGCTGGATGGCAGGGTGGTCATAACCCCTGGATACAAGCAGTGTATAATGTGATGGAAAAATGAATCCAGCCAGCAAAGGAAGCAATAAGGACAATCATTATAAATTAGTAAGTGCCTTGTATTCAATTTGTCTACATGATAAATGACTTGATTTGCTGAAGTGAGACAAACCCTTTAAGGATCTGTATGATGAAATTAAACAGTTATTACACCATTATGCACCGTAGAAGCAAGAGGTGATTGATAGAACAGAGCAGTAACACAATATATACTTCATTGCCACCACAATCCTGAATACATTTAGTGAATGAGATTATTGTAGTAGAGAACACAGCATGTGCATATCAATGAGAAAACTGGCCAGAGCAGCGTGAGCATCATTTATATAAATTACTTGATTAAACAAGTTCCATTATTAAGGCAGGCAACCAGAAAAGCAAAACTATTTCACTCAACAAATTTCCATAATTCTATATTAGCAGTGCATACAGTATACTTCAGAGCGTTAAGCAATTATCAAACCCAATTCTCATGTTTTTCGGAAAGTTATTTCACCAAGAAAATTCATAAGCAGTGTTATTCAACGTTTGCAAGCCAAGTACCCTTTTATCAAATAAATCACATCAAAGTACCCCCAAGGCTATGCTCATACATAGGGCTGCTCCTATTTAAAGCTCAGTGTGAAAACACAGTGTTGAGGTATAAGTTATACCCATGTCGCCATGTATCATTTCTCATACTGGTGTCCTGTGGCGGAGGAGTCTTTTAGGCACTAGAGCTCGGATGCGACTGCTATCTCTGCACCCCTTATAACTACATCACTGGCAGTGGAGGTAGGTGGGTGTAGTATTTAATAATAATAATTTTAATTAAAAAAAAAAAACTCAAAATCAGAAGACAAATGAGAGTGGCTGAGTTCAAAGTATTAACTTTGTGTCAGGGCTTATGCGCTGAAGAATGAGGTCAGAGTTGAATGTAATAAATTCCTTTTTACTAAGTGCAATGTAGGACTTGAAACACATACAGTACATACAGTAGCAGCAGGTTTTAGTGCAATTCTTCTCTGGCACCAGCAAGGATATTAAGGCAGGTTGATTCGTGACGATTCGGCACTTAGGTGATGCTGACCTAGTGGTTGTTTGGTGGGTTAGCTGTAATCCCTCACTTCACAGCAGTGTCTGTAGAAGCTGAACATAGCAGTTCACTCTGCTGTCTTTATCTTCTCAAGGCTTTTCTTGAGACAATTTAGTAAAGGTTCTTCTCCTAGGAGAAGGAGCACAACAGTCTGCAACTTCTCCGTTCTGCTCTGTCTCTAGACAGAAAGCAAGACCTATCCAACCCTGTTCCTGCCCACCTTTGCCATACTTTCCTTGCTGCCAGTAATAGCCAGGAAACAAACAGTGAAATACAATGCATATCAATAAACAATTTATAGTACCCCAGGTCTGGGTATTACACACTCCATGAATAAGGTCACATTTGCAGCTAGGGGCAAAATCCTCCCTCCTCATTACTATAGGAAGAGTTCTACCAGTCAGTCGATACCTGTTATGCTGGATACGGTAATCTACTATGGATGATAAAATTTGTCTTCACCTGTTCTTAGAAAGCTGCATGGCAAGCGGTAAGTCTGATAACTAAACAATGTCATTTTCTTATCTTACCACCCAGTTACTATAAGTTTCAGTCCTTGGTTTAATGGATTATTCTGATTATTTAAAGTCATCCCCCATCCAGAGGATAGGTGATAAACATTAGATTGGTGGGGATCCTACCACTAGAATCCCCACCAATCATTGACCCCGTATCCTGTGGAACCCCCCAAAATGAACAGAGTAGCCAGTCAGGCATGCACACAGCCACTCCATTCACTTCTATGGGTGATAACAGTAAGAACCCCACCGATCTAGTGGATAGGCGATTACTTAACCAGAATACTTCATTTAACCACAGATCCTAAGTTTCTGATTGAAGAAAGTGGTGTATACAGTGACTAACAGCAATTTTTCAGACTTTGGTCCCCACCCTACTGATGCTAATATTTATATATGAAAACTCTAAAAATGACAGGTGTAATCTGATTGGTTGCTAGGGGCAACTAAGCGAGTTCTACTTTACACCAGTTTTGATAAATATACCACTTGCTTTTACCATAACCACAACAAGAACCAAGTAGTCAGAGGGTGACACAATACGCCCATTATGACATCTTCTGCCGTCAGCATCTGGTAGCTTCCAAAGTGGTCTATGATTTCAGCCAGAATCTATTCAGTTCAATCCATGACCTAATTGGGACATAAATTTGGTTGCCTGGGTATAGAAATTCTGCTCCCGAATCCATGTATTTCTCAGTACAAATGGGAGAAATTAGTATTTGTACTTTGCTTCTATTATCGTTCACAATTGCCTTTTATTGATCTCAGAACTGGTATAACATTTATATAGTGAATCCTGGACAAACCTTCTGGCACTTTTGGTTAAAAACTCCACATTTTTATTTGATGATGATGTTTTTATTTGCTTGAAATAAAAATTTTAGCCTTTTAGTCTTTAGTCTAATTTTTAAAGTTTTTAATCACAAGTGCCAGAAGATTTGTCCAGGATTCACAGCATGGGCTCTTTCACACGAGCCGATGTCGTGCGGGTAATCCGCTGCGTGAAAGAGAGCCAAGCCCTGGACAGCAGAGACATGGAGCATTAACATGATTGATAATGCTCTGTGCCTCTCTGTGATCTTTTTACTACAAAATCACAGTGACAACTTTATCTCACTGTGATTTTGTAGTAAAAAGATCACAGAGAGGCACAGAGCATTATCAATCATGTTAATGCTACGTGCCTCTGCTGTCCTGAATGGGGATTGACTCTCTTTCACTCAGCGGATTACCCGCACAGCATCCACTCCACACATGTGAAAGTGCTCCATAAAGAGTGGACTGAACTGACACAGCCAAGCCTGGTTTCCTCCAGAACACTGTGGAGATCCAAGAGGTCTGGTACTGCTGAAAAATGGTGAGCGAATACACGTCTATCTTCTTTTTTAAATAACATTTATATACCTTTCCACGCCATCAGCATGGTTCCGCACAGTTTTTTTTTTTTTTTTTTTAAACAAACATTTTTTAAAGCATTTTTGGAGCAGATGTTACATGTTGGCCAATAGGAAATTAAGAAACACTGTGCTTCTTGCGGTGGTGTTATTTTGTCCCTTGGCATTTATTCAAATCACTGCATGCTTTCGGTGTGGCATTTTTTTTAGCCGTTTGCCCGTAGGATTCTTTATAGGAAAGAAACGCACGTAAAAAAGTTGTGTGAGTACTGAAATAACCAATAGCCAATCTAGATGAGAGAAAATGTAAATTGAAATTGTACGCCACACAAGGCACATCATAGTATCCATTATTGCTGAAAGAGTTCTCTATATTTATATCATTACTTTATCTTGTTATAATTGACTGTCTGGCCCAGATTAACTACAGTAATTTGATAATGACTATACACATTATAGATACTGGTGTTCCCTTTGTAATATTGCACTCCATCTTCATACAGAATGATAATGACACATTTCATGATCTGTTATACTTATGTGGGTCAATGTAAAACATTACATTTTTATTCCCAACCCATTTCAGTTTGCATTTTTTAGGCGTTTTCTGGTTTAATGAAAATAATGATTATCCATTATGTAATAAACAAAAATGTTGTTTCATATGCTAAAAATCTCTCCTGACCATGTCCTGGTCATGTAGGTGAATAAGCTTTACTTACATAAATCTGGAAAATATCATAAAGAAGCATGAAAGCTAGCAATGGATGATAGAAATAAACAGGAAGTAATCTTTTCTGCATGATCCTGAAACAAACACAGAGGATAAGCTCCCGCTGATGTGTTATATTTTGGGCTGGAGGACAACCAAGATGGTTGTGATTAACCAAGAGGTAAAGCTTCATAGTTCTACAGTAAGAGGAGCTGTAATAAAATGATTGCTTGCTATGGGCAACACACTGTTTGTCTTTCAGACAACACATGCAGGGAGATGAGAGGTAATCTGAAATGCAGGGGAAATAGGAGGCAGAATGAGAAGCAGTGCTTCAGCAGTTACATTACTGTATAAAATGCATTCTGCATTATTGGTCGCTAAGGGCAACAAACAGTTTGCCTTTTGGGAGTAGCAGTGAGCAGGTGTAACTACAAACCGTACAATTCAATCAGCTGATTGGCAGGAGTGCGGGGTGTCAGACCCCACTGATAAGGTTCTGATTCTGGTTTAGACTGCCAGCTTTCAAACAAGATCAGATCCATGTCTCTATGGGCTCGTTCACATCACCGTTAGGGCTTCCGTTCAGGCTTTCCGTTATAACATCGTTATAACGGAAAGAAACGGAATCCCTAGGACGGACATCAAAACGGACACCTTTAAGAGGCATTCCGTTTTGATCCGTCATAATAGAAGCCTATGGCCCTGCATAACGGATCCGTCTGGATGCCGTTATGCTGGACGGAAAACAAAGTCCTGTCGACAGGACTTTGTTTTCCGTCCAGCATAACGGCATCCAGACGGATCCGTTATGCAGGGCCATAGGCTTCTATTATGACGGATCAAAACGGAATGCCTCTTAAAGGTGTCCGTTTTGATGTCCGTCCTAGGGATTCCGTTTCTTTCCGTTATAACGATGTTATAACGGAAAGCCTGAACGGAAGCCCTAACGGTGATGTGAACGAGCCCTATCTTCTACACAACCCGAGATATGAAGGCTCAAATTAGCCTGCACCACCCTCACCCTGCTGACTGCGCTCTTTTCGGGCTGAACTGTTAGATCCTTTTCAGGCAAAACTGTTAGGGGGTTAAATTACAAGGGAAGGTTTAAAGGGATTGTATGGGGGATTTAAAACACTGGCTGAAAGCATGGAAGGTGATAAAATGAGTATTAACGTGTTCATATTTCTGGTACATTTGTATGCCAGAAAAAAGGTGCATACAGAGCTTTTTTGGAACATGATGAAATATTATTAGTTGCTACAGGAAGCTAAGTCAGTTTTCCTTTACACTAGTTTGGATAAATCTCCCCTATATGTAGTGGAGAAGTGGAGATGATGGGAGCAGATGTACTCACAGTGGAAGTGCTTACTATGTCGCTGTCTGAGCCGTGCAGTGATGAGAAGGGTGCACCTTTCTTTCCTTCAGGGCACTCCCTGGCTTTGGAATTATCTTGCCTGACCGTCATTCGAGGTATGCTTGGTGGTATTTGATTTTGAGGTGAAATGCAGGGTTCCCTGAAGTGTTGATCAATGTTGAGGCCAGGTCAAGTCCCTTGTACTTTACTAAAGTAGTCCAATAGATGGTTCACACAGGCACTGTACATAAAATGCAGTCTTTACAGCTAACTGATGCAATTCCCAAGGCCATGTATAGGAGGCCTTGTAGAATACAGTCTCTGAACCTTTTAAAAAGATGAGGAAAAGGAAGCTTATTTGCTTCCACCACATGCAGAGAAGCCTATAGCCAAGGTATAGGCATTTACCTTCTGTAACACATACACACTAACCCTCTTTGTATGGCCACTGAATCTGCTGCCTTCAGTAACCCTCAAGGACTGGCACATATGCTGTTATTTTGCTGCTTTTTAATCCACAGGCAGTGGCATACCGCTAATAGCGGCAGACCACGCAACTGCTATTGGGCCCATGGCAGGGGGGCCCCGGAGTTGATGGAATGCCCGCTCCCTGCAATGTCTTGGTCGGGCCCTTCTCCGGTGCGTAGGCCCTCCCTTTCTTCTACATACATTGTGTAGTGTGCACTGCAAAGTCAGTGCACAGACTAGATGCCATGTCTGCAGCCAGGTGAATTTCCACTTGCTCTCCTCTGAGGTCTGCTGAGCGCTGCACTGGCCAATCAGCTTTTAGCAGAGATCGGCTCCTGTTGCTGATTGGCTAGTGTATCGCAGCAGCAGGAGGAAGAAGTGAGCAGGCAGGACATGCTCACTGCCTGCTCAGTTAGCTCTTGGACTCCAGCCCCCAGCAGCATCCCAGCAAGAAGGACTTGTCTTGCCACTGCCACCTTCCCCTCACAAAGTGAGTAACTTGCTGCGCTGCAAGTTAAGAATGAAAAGTTCATGACCTAGTGAAGGGGGAGGATGGGGAGAGCGATTCTTCACAGTGTCAGGGAGCAGAGTTTATTTGGGGGAGGGGGAGGTTGGGCACACTGTTCTCTGTATAAGCATCAGCATCAAGCAGAGTCCATGGGTCCCCCCCTCTGCTGATGCTTATATAGAGAACAGTGTGCCCAAGTAATCCCCCCAATGAACTCTGCCTGCTGCTGATATAGAGGAGAATGTGCTCTAGGCAGCCCACCTACCCATGAACTCTGCCTGTGGCACATTAAGCATCAGAAGCGTTCATGGTTTGGGGGGATGTCTGTTTGGGGGACACACTGTCCTCATTTGTGCAGGGAGGGAGGGGCCCAAAAATGGTTTGCTATGGGGCCCCATGATTTCTATGTACGTCCCTGACCATAGGGTGATAGGTTTTTCTCTGTCAGCTCTGCTCTATGATGCTTACTCAGAGGAAGGGATGATGCCAACCTGCCTAGCAACAGTAACTAGGGAACTTCCCACTCTTTACATATGCAGCCTAGGGGACATAGTGCAAATAAATAAATAGAGTGACATTAACCCCTTAGTTATCACACAAATTCATCGCTTTCCAAGAGCTATAACTGTTTTGTTTTTTCATCAATGTACCTTTATGAGGGCTTATTTTTTGCAGGACAAGTTATAGTTTTTAATACACCATTTTGGGTATATATGATCATTTATTAAAGCCAGCTGTCTAGCCTAAACCGTTTTTGTTTACGTCAGTAAAAAGGCATATTTGTGGTCACTACTTGCAGTGGGGACACTGTGCAGCGAGCCCCCATGGGAGCTGGTGTGAAGGATGGAAGTGGTAGTGTAAATGGGAGATGTAGTGGTCATGGTATCCTACCTCAGGTGGCCGCTCCCTGGGGTCCATTGCAAGGAAGGTGATGGAGTAAACTCTAGTGTGGTGCGGTACAGTATGATGACAAGACCAGTTTTGGTGTAACAGATCCAGATTACTTTACCGAAGCTGGTCAGCTGGTGATCTACACAAGCAGTATTCACATGAAATGCAGGTTTTACATTCAACTCAAGTAATTCCCAAAGGTTGTATATGGAGTCTAGCTTCTGTCTCTCACAATCAGACAGGTCAATCTCTCCATCTCCTGGCCTAAAGGGATGCACTTCTTTATCATCAAATATATGTTGTATATGATATCCACAGTATCCTCAGGGGAATACAGCCTCTGAACAGGGGGTTATATTGGGCAGTTTGTGTACAGTGTTCACACCACATGCAGAGGAGGCTATAGCCAAATTAGCGGCTGATTAATAATGCAGTCAGTTCCTATCTGAATGCCGTTCTATTGTACTGTGCTCAAATCATCAAGTTGATGACCTCTGGCACTGGGTCTTGCATGTTCAAATCATCGCGAGACACCAGGCACAGAAGCGGGGATGTCATGTGTACTGCCTGTGCCGGGAAATGGCAACACAGGCCACAGATTGAAAGCGGTCTGTGGCCTGCAGTGCAGACAACAATGGGGGAATGGAAATGAGGTAAGTGGTTTTTAAACACTAACCTGGGGTCACCAAGGCAATGGAAGGAGCATTGTATACTGGCACTGGGGGGAGGATATACTAGCACTGGGGGGGGGCATTATATACTGGCAAGGGAGGGTGCATTATATACTGGCACTGGGGCGGTATTATATACTGGCACCGGGAGGGCGTTATATACTGGCACTGGGGGAGCATTATATACTGGCACTAAGGGGAGCCTGATATAATGACACTGGGGGAAACATTATATACTGGCACTGGGGGGAGCATTACATACTGCATTTACTACATGTACATAAATGCAGTGGTTTTCTTTACTGAGCGAACAGCGGACTCTCGAGAAGGAACGCTTCCTTCCCGACAATCGGCTGTTCCATTGGCCCTTGTAAACCCACATTGGAACATTAGTTTCCATTGTTCTGTTCCATTACATGGTATTTCTGTCAATGGGTCCATTATTTTAATGTACGAAATGACATGCTGCACTATTTTGCCCAGTATTTTTGACAGAATCTGCAACTGAGGCCCCAAATGGAACATCCAACACAGTTATAAACCTAGCATTTACAAATGACCACCAAAGACTGCAGTAATTGGCTGAAAAGATTTACATATCCTAATTGCTTGAAATATATATGGCATCTTATTGGACTTCTTGCAGTGCAGTTTTATGCAAATACAAAGGCCAGTTCTTTATATGAATGCCAATGAGATCTAATTAAATCTCAGTCACATTCTGCATTGATTTTGTGTTGTTTGTGGTTTTGCTTCTTTTTTGAAACTGCAGCATGCCCTATCCATTGCATGTGACATCAACAGGGAAAATGCAGCCACAAATCTCCAATCTATTTGTGACTGTGCAACACCTCAGAACAGGGTTACTGCAAAAGTGTAATTGTTGTTATGTTGTATTGTTAAAGGGAACCTGTCAGCTCCTAAACACCCCCTGAACTAAAGTAAGAGATGCTGAATCTGATTATGTAATTTTTATCTTCGTACTCACTTCCATTCTGACTCTGTGCTCCCACAAACCGGCTGTAAAATACATTGAGAGGACTCGTCTTTGAGTCCTCTCCATTATGTGAGTGAGCACTGGAGTCCACTAAGTGCATTTTACTGCTGGTTTGTCAAAGCACAGAGTCAGAATGCAAGTGAGTATGAAGATAAAATTTACATAACCGGACTCGATGTCAGTTACACTATACACCACTTACTGTAGTTTGTAGGGTGTTTCAGAGCTGACAGGTTCCCTTTAAGTAAAATGTCCTGATTTACTGTATTTGTATACCTAACAGCATGGTACTATATGGGCAGGTAAGGGATGAGTCCTTGGCATATCCCCTTAGTATGAAAAAGATTAGAAAGTGAGAGGACATGTATGTGTAAGGCTACTTTCACACTAGCGTTTTATAATTCCGGTATTGAGTTCTGTCATAAGGGCTCAATACCGGACTAAAACGCTTCAGTTTTGTCCCCATTCATTGTCAATGGGGGCAAAACTGAACTGAAGACAACAAAATTCTCCTAGAAGTATTCCGTTCCGTCTTCAGACCGGAGAGCAAACCGCAGCATGCTGCGGTTTGCTCTCCGGTCCAGGCATCCGCACCAAGACGGATTCGGAATGACCCCCAATTAAAGTCAATGGGGACGGATCCGTTTGGTGTGACACAATTGTGAACAGATCTGTCCTCCATTGATTTTCAATGGAGTTCATGATGGATCCGTCACATACAGACACACATACAGACATACACATAAACAGACATATACACATACATACTTACATGCTCCTGGCAGGTCACCATAGCGCAGGAGGAGCAGGACGGCTCACACATAGGACGATTCCACCCGGCGCCCAGCAGAGGGCGCTGTGGGGAATCGTCCTATGTGTGCGCCGTCCTGCTCCTGTACTGTGCTGTGGAGACCTGCCGGGAGCATGTAAGTATGTATGTGTATGTGTGTATATGTGTGTGTGTATGTACTGTGTGACATGTGTGGGGCCGGATCGCGGTTCCGGCCTCACACATGTCCCTGCTGCAGCCCGGATCCGGTGGCACCCTTCACCTGCTGGATCCGGGCTGCCGCTAGTATGAAAGTAGCCTAAGCCTCAGAGCTAGGCCTGAGCACAGAGAATGTTTGTTTCTGAGACAATCTTCATCCTAGAAAGCATCTGCTACACAGTGCTTCAGACAAAGAGAAATCAGAAGGTCCAGAATCTCAGTCATTTAGCATGGTATGGTGCACATTGAGATTTTGCTGCTGTGAGAGGAAACATTGTTTGTGCACCCTTCCACACTTTGAGGTAGTCCAGCCAACCTTATCTTAAATCTGCACCCTTCAGTCTGGAAATTTACTGAAAAATTGGGCAGGAACCTTATTGCATGCCTAAGGTTCTGAAGAGAGACAAATAGGAGAAGTACTATAATCTCCATCATTGCTGTTGTCCATATGTTGCTATTAGGAAGGTATTTGCACTGTGATCTACATTTTAGCTGTGCCTTATCATTGTCAGAGAATCAGAATCTCCCCATACAAATTGAATTGTTTCCCAAACTCCCTCACAACAGTAGGTTCGGTCGACAATCGTCTAATGTGTATGGGGGCCTATAAAGAAAAATACATAAATAAATGATTTGGTGGGTCTTTTCTTTACCTCTGTAATTGGGCCAAAGACAACAATGAGTATTTAACATGCAATTTCCCACAACAATCACTGATTCAGAAGATATTGCCATTGTTGGCTATAGTAATCAAAGTCCACTGTTGTCAGTAAAGATTGTTTTCTATGGGCAATAAAGCTACATGTGACATGAGGCCCAATAAACAATAACCGAGGACAACCTGGGACTTTGTGAAGAAGATTTAACAATTCAAAGTGTAAAGGCTGCCTGTGGGCAGCAGGCAGAAATTGTCAGTATTGCGGCTAATGCATACATAATATTCATAACTATTACAAGGCTCACAATTCTTAGCAAAACTGTTGTGAGTCTCATAGTCCTTCAGAGCAACTTAATAGCCTGATTTATGGAGTCAACAGGATGATGGCCATATGCATAGCTTCATATCTGAATTTCCATGCACACTTATGAATACAACCTATTACAGTTTTATGGGTATGTATGTGCTGGCTGTTTAGTAGTGTTGTACCTTCAGGATTTACTGCTATACAATAAGTGGAATAGTAATGTATATAAAAAATGATATGCCCACATAAAATAGTGTCTGGTCAGCTCATTTTATACTTATTCCTTGAGCTGTTTGCCTGTTCCCAGGAAGAGATGCTTTTAATTGATAGACATCTGCAATATGAATGGAGAAACTTTCATATTCCAGCAAGAATCATTCAGGATATGTAAGACGTAAGAAACTACAAGATATGGAAGATGAGATATATGCAATCTAATATAATTGGGAAAAATGTGTCTCTGTCTGCAGTTCAACCTGCATTACATAAATGACCACCATAATTTGATTTTTCATATATTCTACATAATCTATCTAAACCATATCAGTTTTTGAACCATGTGAATCTTTTTTCAGAGAATATGAATGATAACACAAAAACTTTTTTTCCACTCATTGTTAGTGGTCGGGTGAAACCATTTAATAGGCTTCACCCAACCACTAACCATGAGTGGAAAGAAAGTTTTTGTGTTATCATTTATATTCTCTGAAAAGAAAGTCCAAGACTTTCAAAATTCTGCAGGGGTATGTAAACTTTTGAGCACAATTGTATATACTATAGGGTGTGCAGAGATAGCAGTCGCACAGTTGTAGTATGGTTCCTGACGTACACAGAAGAAACTAGCAAGTGCAAGCTTTTTCACTCTACTTCTCAGAACCATTTTCTCTTGCATTGATTTACATCTGAATAATGGCTCTGCATTTTTAGATCACGCATCAAGCAGAAAAGTTCTTCGGACGCTTATACAACTGATTTATCTTCCACATATAAAATCCCTATTTAAAATCCTGCTTTGACACATAATCTAAACCCACATTTACAGCTTTATTCTCTACAATGCGTTACAGAAAATGTAACAAAGACAGAAATGCTAAATCCTCTTAGTACTAACAGTACACTATTCTCATGCCATATGGTTCCAGGTCACTGGGTCCAGACAGACCAACATTCCTAATTGGCATTGGAGATTTAAATGTCCAAACAAGCTTTCCCTGAAGCTACGGTCTTCAATCTAGAAAGAAAGAAGAGCCGTTTCAGAATTGTAAAGTCCTTAGCATTAATAAAATAAAAAAAGACCTGGACTGACTGAACCAGTCCGGGCGATCTGAAGCCAGGTGGAAACCATATAGTAATGAGCTACTCGTCCCTCTAGCAATGAAGCATCTGAAGCAGAAAACAATCTTGCCCGCTGTCTAGCATCTCGACAGGAAGCTTATTAGAGGCTTTGCTGAGTCACATTATATAGAAATGTGAAAATAAGAGAAGGGAAAGACCCGATAACTAGAATAGCATATGTGTAATTATCAGATGTGTCCTAGAGTGTGAGGCACAATATAGTCCACATGTAGGCTCCATAGGGAGATTGTGAAGAAGCCAACTAATGTGCTAGAGCACTGACCCTCTTTGTAACACTCTTTTGACTTAATAATAACAGCTTGCCTCTCAAGTATTTGTCAGAAATTTAACAAGCCTGACACAGCAAGCTGCATCTACCAGTAAATGTGAAGGAGGCATCTGACTGAATCACAAACATAAATGGGGTCATTTCAGGGAGTGGCTTTTGAAGATGTCATAATTGCTCTTTAAAGAAGCAATAGCGACGTTTAGTTTTGCTTTCAAACAATATTCATCAAAGCATAGCAAATAAAATCTGGCAGAGGATGGAAGAATATTACATTTCAGATGTACTACACAGAAAATCCTAGAAGTTATGGGGGCTGTTCAGAGGTCTAACCTTTTTTTTTCTTTTTTAAAAATGAAAAAGATAAATTGACTTTATGTCACTGGCCACAAAATAGTTCATATCTGGATAAGAGACAATTAACCTGTACCATGTTGTCAGTGCTGAGTGGATTTGTCTCTTGGTCAGAACAAAGTGGGATATCTTGCGCCTAGGTCTTGTTTGCACAAGAGATTGAGAGATTCAAAGAAATGCAAGTGGACCTCTGTATATCCCAGCTAAGACTCCACTGTCCCATATAGTGAAGTGAAATAAGGAACAAGGTACAATTTACTACACATGGTAGTATCCCTTGTTAATAGACTGTTCAGTCACATTGTAGTACAGTGGGTGAGGACCCACTGTACCACTGAATGGATATGATTTGGGGCTACTCCTGAGAATGTTGTCAAGGTGTTACTCTAGTATTCACCCTTTTACCCTGACATCCTTGCTACAACTAGGTATACTCTACATCAGGGGTAGGGAACCTCCGGCTCTCCAGCTGTTGTGAAACTACAATTCCCAGCATGCTTCATTCATTTCTATGAGAGTTCTTAGAAGAGCAGAGCGAGTATGCTTGCTGGGAGTTGTAGTTTCACAACAGCTGGAGAGCCGGAGGTTCCCTACCCCTGCTCTACATTCAAAGGCTTCTGACCCAGGTGAAGAGACCCTGGTGTGTGGTATCAAAAGGACAGGCAGAAGTATAATTAGTAGGCATGTCCAGCTCAGGCAGTGTTCTTGCTATACAGTAAAACAATCTAGGAACCTTTTGCTCAGGTATATATACCCCAGGGAACTCATAGGCTGGGAACTGACAGTGTATGTACAGACCCTTTAAAAGCCAGGAAGAGTGTGGGCATGCCCTATAGCAGCGAGCACCAGCCAGAGCAGGAGGAAGGAGGCAGGAATGGCTGCAAGCATCATCGAGTGTTGTGTAGTTAAAGAGCTGAATACTCCAGTAGACATGCCCATCAATAGACGAGAACGCCAGCATTATAAGCATGCAATGAATTTGGATATTGCACCAAAAGAGTGTTTCTAAAACCTGAACTAAGGGTTCAAAGAATGAAACAATAAAGTGGTGTATTCTGAGGGCCACCCAAGACTGAGGTGTAAATCCTATTCTCAATGCAACAGAAAAACTTGAAAGTGTTAGATCTCCTGTTACTTTTTTCCCTTCTATCTTATAATCATTTGGCTTGTTTTGTATGTCTTTTTTTGTCTGTTTATATTTTGTAAGCACTGTAGTTTTTGCATTAAATCTTTAAACTCTGATGTTTAGTCCTGGTATGCACCAATATTCCATAGCCTTTCTAAGATATGTTTGTCGGATGGCAGTGTGTGCCTGTGTGTATGTTTGTGTTAACAAATTAGCATTCTATCTGCTGTAACTGTGGGTTGTGGCAGAGTGCATTTGGAATTCATGGGATGTGTTTAGGTTGTGATATTTGTTCAGTTTGTAGCCTGAAATGGAAGGTGAGTGCAAGATTGAGTGAGTGGAAACAGATCAACCCTTTGTAGTAACACCCATGTCACATGCTGGGATGCATGTGACATGTCAGCTGGAATGGGTTTAAGATAAAAATAAGCTTTACTCACTTCACTGATTTCTAACCATTTTTGTTTGTTGTTGTCCAAGTCTCTACTTTTCTTTATTTACTTTCCTGGCTCAAAATACAGGAAATGTAAATGTCCACTCACTGGCTTTGGTTGGCTTCTACTATGGACAGTGAATGGCTGGTAAGTCATTTCCAGCCACTTCCTGTATGTCAAGCTAGATCAAGAAGAAGAGAACAATGCGGACGGAAACAGCATCGAACAGCAGCAGGATGATCAATGTCTGATCAGTGGGGGTCTGACTCCCGGCACTCCCTACTGATCATCTGTTTGAAGATGAGACAGTGCTCGTACGAACACTGCTTTCTTTTAAAGATTACATTGCGCGTCGTGTTGCTTGCCGTGGGAATGCAATGTAATTACAAGTCCTTGTCCATTCACGCACATTGTAATCTTGAAGAAGAACTAGCACTTGCACGAGTAATGCGTCCACTTCAAACAGCTGATCGGTGGAGGTATGGGGAGTCAGATCCCCACCAATCAGATACTGATAACTTAGCCTGAGGATAGGTCATCAATATGTACTGGCTGCACAACCCCTTTAACTGGTATGATCACCTTTTTGGATCAATAGAGAGAAACTTGGTGGACATACAGAATGTCTTTTTTTACCCATATAATTAGAGTACACAATAAAATATAGTTTTTCCATTTTGTGTTCAGTATTCTTCTTTCATGTCCAGGTATTCCACTGTCAAACTGCTAGACCTTGAATGACCCGTAGTCTGCTAGATTACTACAAAGTCCCTAATGGCAGGAGATGAATCTTCTAATCCTGTGAAGTGCAGTGACATGTCTGCTCATGTTGACAAGGACTGTGCGTGCACTATAGCAGTCTAGGTAAGAACTATAGATCAGAGCTTTTCTGCATTTACATCATGTAGGATTGCGTAGATAAATGCTACTTTCTCACTGTTACCTTTTGTTAGTATATTGCATCAACATTTGTATTTAAGTAAGCCAAAACCAGGAGTTCAACTTACGGAAAGAAAAAATACACTAATACAAAAAAAAAACTCACCAAGAAGGAGTTGTTGGAATCGAATGAAACTTTCTATGTGTGAATGTTATGATGATATACAGTTGAAACCAGACGTTTACATACACTGTATAAAAACACATATGCATGTTTTTTCTCAATATCTGAAATGAAATCAGAATAAACCTTTCCTGTCTTTGGTCAATTAGGATTACCATAATTATTATTATTTGTCAAATGCCAGAATAATGAAAGAGAATGTTTTAAGGCATTTTGTTACTTTCTGCAAAGTCAAAAGTTTACATATATTTTATTTGAAAACACCTACTATACAATAGTCCACACACAAAATATATAAATAGCAATACTTTATTAATAAAAACAGAACAAACATAGAACACAAAATAATATATCACATAAAGGTGCTGGTATGGAGCAGAGGAGTAAAGACACAAATGAGGACGTCGCCCGTGCAGGGAACACAATATATACCAACAGAAAAAGGTAATAACCCAAGATAGAATCAGTCAATCATACTTATACAAAAGCCTCCCCAGAGTGTAATATACAATATAAATGGCTAGAGGGGCAAAAAAGTCCCTACAAGATAAGGTATAAAGAATATCACTCCCAAGAGATAGAGGACAAAGTGAGTTACCCAGACCTAGAAAAATCGCAAATGCAGTTGGTTAGTGAACCAGCACGGCGGCGTCCTCCTCCCAACGCCGTTTCGCCCTAACAGGCTTCTTCCAGGGGATTCCCTGAGTTATTACCTTTTTCTGTTGGTATATATTGTGTTCCCTGCACGGCGACGTCCTCATTTGTGTCTTTACTCCTCTGCTCCATACCAGCACCTTTATGTGATATATTATTTTGTGTATTGCTATTTATATATTTTGTGTATGGACTATTGTATAGTAGGTGTTTTCTGGTTTATATCCACACCACGGAAAGTTTTCTGAGCCGTGTTTATAGGTGTTGATATATTTTATTTGGTACTATTGCCCTTAAACTGTATGACTTGGGTCAAACGTTTTGGATATCCTACCATAAGCTTCTCACAATAGTTGGTTGGAATTTGGGCCCATTACTCCTGACAAAACTGGATTCAAGGGTATAATGCAAACTTCAACTCCAACTTTCATATGTAAAGCAGAAAAGCTGCTAGCTTTATTCTTTTCAATGTAATTTCCCTGAATATATATGGGTCAAAGTAATATTTGAATCAGTTTGTTCATATAAATTGTCATAACCTATATTAATGTGGAAATACAGATAAAAGGAGTTCTATACCTGCTCATGAAATGATTCTATATAGCATTTTGTTGTACACATGGGGGAACCATGCAGTGAAGTAGAAAAATATATACAGTGCCATCCTGTTATATTGTTCATGTGGATGAAATATGAACAATAGCATTCAGAAAAATAGAAAAAGACAGACTGGTGCTCACCGTTCAGCCTTGGCTTCAGCTGAGTATTTATGACCTTCAGCAAACACAGTAAAGCCTTTAGTGACAACATTTCAAAACAACTATTATTTGGAATATTTTATTGTATTCAATGTACAAAATGGTATGGCCTCTTATAGAGAAGCCATTGTATTCATATGGCCTGCTACAAATAGCATTTCAATTAATGTAGTTGCCATAAAGATTCACCATGCAACATGACTCAGTGTTTGTGCTGTAATTTCACTTTTTATATTCCTTATTAAATACAATGTAGAGGGGTTTTTACACAAAGCAGTTGAAAATAAAATAAAAATGCACTGAAGCACAAAAATATTTTGTCTCCCCCTGCAACCTGTAAATAAAAGATTTAGAGCAAGTTGTTGTTTACACCAGAGGCTTTGCTAGGGTCTCAAAAGATCTGGGGCCCAAGCCCCAATGAATATGGCCCAAGTCGATCCCCCCCTGCACACCTCATTTTACTGTACTTGCTATACAGCAGCACATACCTCTTACATCCAGGGTCTCCCAGGTGACGTCTCCTCTGATGTAGATCTTCTCTGTCATCATCTTCTCCATTCGATCGGGACAACTTATTTCAGCCACACCTCTTCTCTGCAGAGTGTGACACACAGACATCTTAGCTTCCTCACTTTTCTATCACAATATCCCAACCTGAAGTCCCAATAGTGTTATCCTGCTGCTTGCTTTGCTCCCCAATACCTCTAAATACTACCCTGAAGAAAAATTAGTGCCATACAGATAGCCCCCCCATAGTAATAATGCTCCTCCAAGTCCCACCAATAGTAATTCCCTTCTAGAATGTCATCATTAGTAATACTGCCCCCTACAGTTCCCCCAACAGTGATAATGCCTCCATTAGTAGAAGAGCCCA
Organism: Rhinella marina; assembly: GCA_900303285.1. Lineage (NCBI taxonomy): Eukaryota > Metazoa > Chordata > Amphibia > Anura > Bufonidae > Rhinella > Rhinella marina. Next base: position 12,119 of record ONZH01017230.1, on the reverse strand, counting down.
GTATTAATAATGCCCTCACAGAAAGCCCAGTAGAAATAAGGCCCCCCTATTGTTCCCCCAGTGGTAATAAAGCTCTCTACAGACACCTCTGTTAAATAACCACAACTCCCAGCATTACTCTGCCTCTCACACTGAGAATCTATCCCTTCACTTACCTCTCTTCATGTAGCAGACCTTACCACAGCTTCTTACGCAGGACTTCTCCTCCTCAGCGCTGGCTCTCCTGCACTGGTCACATGATGGTGACATCAACGCAGGTCCTTCTCAACCACTGCCTTTAGCACTGATTACATGGACTGTGATAACATGCAGCTCTTCAGCTCTTCCAGTGCATTAGATTCATTTGATGGCCTCCCTGTTTTTTTCTTTTACACCATATGGGATAAATATTCTTATATATAAATATTTTACAAGTATGGCATTTTCACCCATGGCAATGCCTAGAATGTTTGTTTTTTCAGTGTTTATTTTTGCTCTTGGGAAAGGGGGTTGATCTTAATTTTTATATAAGTTTTTTTAATTTATATATTTTTACATTTTAAAAAACTTTTTTTAAGCCCCCAAGGGCCTAGCATCATGCAGTCCTTCGATTTTCACTTTTATAAATCAATAGAAATCAATCCATTGACAAATAGAAGATTCAGTATATTGCAATGTAGTGCTGCCATCTGCAGGCTTACATTGGAATATACATTGGAGCCTCAGCAGACTCTGGCTTTTCAAAAGCAATGAATGTCTCTCCTGATTGCCGTGTGATAGAGCTGATGCAGTGCTTCCGGATTTTGCACTCTCTGATGCTGTGGTAACATTTACATTACCGCAGATTGCAGACATTAGCCCCAGGTGTCTGCTGTATTAAACAGTAGAAACCCGGAAGCTATGGCACCCACTCGCTGGCATCATCTTTAAAGACCCGGCTTCTGCCGTACTATTATGGCAGAAGTCAGGAAGGGGTTAAAGTATGGTCTCCTGAGGCAGAGTCAGCCTTGAAGTCCCTTCAGCAGGTCTTCTCTTCTTCATTCATTCTTCATCACCCAGATACTGTCAAACAATTCTTCTTAGAGGTGGACGCATCCTCTGTGGGCCTGGAGCCGTATTCTTGCAAAAAGGGGACTCAGGGAAATGTGCACCTGCGGCTTCTTCTCTAAGGCTTTCTCCCCTTCTGAACAAAACTACTCTGATGGTGAGGTACTGGCTAGTTACTTGACATTAGAAGAGTGGTGCCATCTGTTCGAGGGAGCCAGTCACCCCTTGTCATCTATACTGATCATAGGAATCTGACCTATTTTCAGTCTGCTCCATGACTCAACCCTCGCCAGGCCCAGTGGCCTGTTTTGTTTTGCCTGTTTATTTTTTTGTTACATTTTCATCCAGCAAGTAATAATATAAATGCGGATGCCCTGCCCTGATCTTTTGAACCTGCTAATCAGGAAGTGGAGCCTCAACATATCAAGGATCCAGGCTGTATTGCTCAAGTAGCTCTGGCCCAAATAAAGAACATTTTGCCTTCTGTCATAAGGAAATAGGTATTGATTTGGAGTCATTGTTCTAGAGTCGCAGGTTTTCATGTCTTCTGTAAGACCTCCAAGTTGATATGTCAACACTACCGGTGGCCTTCTATCACAAGGGACATATAGGATTTCAATTCATACCACCTGTGAGATCATTTCTGGAAGATGGTCAACTTCATGCCCCTGCCTGGTCTATCATCTGTTAGCTAATTTGTTCATCCAGCCCATATTTCATCTCCATGGAAAATCATGTCTGACCGCAGAGTGCTATTTACATCCAAGTCCTAGAGAGCTTCTGGATGTCAAATTATACTTTTCATCTGTATACCATTCGTAGAACAATGGACAAGTGAAATGCATTATTCAGATCTTGATTAACTATTTCCACCACTTTACCAATGCACACCAGGATGATTCATATATAATTAAGATATACAGTGCCTTGCGAAAGTATTCGGCCCCCGTGGAACTTTTCAACCTTTTGCCACATTTCAGGCTTCAAACAAAAAGATATAACATTTTAAATTTTTGGTGAAGAATCAACAACCACTGGGTCACAATTGTGAAGTGCAACGAAATTTATTGGATCATTTAAACTTTTTTTCTAATAATAAAACTGAAGAGTTGGGCGTGCAAAATTATTCGGCCCATTTACTTTCAGTTCAGAAAACTCAGTCCAGAAGTTAATTGAGTATCTCTGAATGATCCAATGTTGTCCTAAATGACCGATGAAGATAAACAGAATCCACCTGTGTGTAAACAAGTCTCCGTATAAATGCACCTGTTCTGTGATAGTCTCAGGGTTCTGTTTAAAGCACAGAGAGCATCATGAAGACCAAGGAACACACCAGGAAGGTCCGTGATACTGTTGTGGAGAAGTTTAAAGCCGGATTTGGATACCAAAAGATTTCCCAAGCTTTAAACATCCCAAGGAGCACTGTGCAAGCGATCATATTGCTATTGTAGACCACTGCAAATCTACCAAGACCCGGCTGTCCCTCTAAACTTTCATCTCAAACAAGGAGAAGACTGATCAGAGATGCAGCCAAGAGGCCCATGATCACTCTGGATGAACTGCAGAGATCTACAGCTGCGGTGGGAGAGTCTGTCCATAGGACAACAATCAGTCGAACACTTCACAAATCTGGCCTTCATGGAAGAGTGGCAAGAAGAAAGCCATTTCTCAAAGATATCCATAAAAAGTCTTGTTTACAGTTTGCCACAAGCCACCTGGGAGACACACCAAACATGTGGAAGAAGGTGCTCTGGTCAGATGAAACTAAAATCGAACTTTTTGTAAACAATGCAAAACGATATGTTTGGCGTGAAAGCAACACAGCTCATCACCTTGAACACACCATCCCCACTGTCAAACATGGTGGTGGCAGCATCATGGTTTGGGCCTGCTTTTCATCAGCAGGGACAGGGAAGATGGTTAAAATTGATGGGAAGATGGTTGGAGCCAAATTCAGGACCATTCTGGATGAAAACCTGTTGGAGTCTGCAAAAGACCTGAGACTAGGACGGAGATTTATCTTCCAACAAGACAATGATCCCAAACATAAAGCAAAATCTACAATGGAATGGTTCAAAAATAAATTTATCCAGGTCTTAGAATGGCCAAGTCAAAGTCCAGACCTGAATCCAATTGAGAATATGTGGAAAGAGCTGAAAACTGCTGTTCACAAACTTTCTCCATCCAACCTCAAAGAGCTCCAGCTGTTTTGCAAGGAAGAATGGGCAGGAATTTAAGTCTCTAGATGTGCAAAACTGATAGAGACATACCCCAAGCGACTTGCAGCTGTAATCGCAGCAAAAGGTGGCGCAACAAAGTATTAATGCAAGGGGGACGAATAATTTTGCACGCCCCACTTTTCAGTTTTATCATTACAAAAAAAGTTTAAATGATCCAATAAATTTCGTTCCACTTCACAATTGTGATCCACTTGTTGTTGATTCTTCACCAACAATTTAAAATGTTATATATTTTTGTTTGAAGCCTGAAATGTGGCAAAAGGTTGAAAAGTTCCAGGGGGCAGAATACTTTCGCAAGGCACTGTAATAACCATTCTAGTGAGGCTACTGACAAGTATGGTTAGCAACTAAGTTTTGCAAGTTTTCTCTGCATTAACAGCGGCTGACATTTCTGTTGAAAACTTCTCCCAGATTTGGCAGGAGACTAGGACAGCTCTTCTGCACACCTCTGCTTTCATGAAGACGTTTGCCGACTGATAACGCATGTCTCCACCTCAGTTCTTAATTGGATATAAGGTCTGGTTATCTTTTGGGAACATCAGGCTTAGGGTATTTTTACGTATACAAACTGGCACCGCACTTCCTCGACCTCTTTGAGGTCATAAAACAATTGAACCCTGCCTCTTTGCGGATAATTTACTGCATTTCATGTCTCCCTTCTCAAGCCTGTGATTTTTTTTTATCGCTATTCCAGGAGATCTATCCCTGCTTCCTCTATGGTCACCTCTGATGATGTGTATGTGGTGACAAACATTCTGGGCATGAAAAGAATTAGAGGCGAAAATTACTTCTTGAATGACTAGAAAGGTTTTGGTCCCGAAGCGAGGTCGTGAGAACCTACTAAAAATATTAATGCTCCTGTTCTCATGAAGGGGGATATTGCTAGCACAGCAGCCTGTGCCTGCCCCTCTCTCCTGGGTGGGCACAGGAGCCGCCTTACTCACCTTTCATGTTCAGTGGCCGGCACCTGCTGTCCCTTCTCATTCTCACCCACAGCGGCCATCAGAGCCTCATTCTTCTCCTGGAGGTCATAGTCTGCACTTCTTTGCCCCGCCTGTTATTTAAGAGCCAGGAAGGGTGCATGTACTTCCTGGCTCTTAAAGAGCCAGCACACGCACATTCTAAGTCTTTCCCAGCCTATGGCTGGGTGTCTAACAGTATATAAAACACCTTCCCCAGTGGGAATGTGCCTGCATTTTAAGTTGTCTAACTTGCTAGTTTCAAGTGAAGGTTTTCTGTTTCTGTTTGTTTGCCCATGTACCAACCTTTGCCTGTTTATTGTGTTGACTCTCTCCTGTCTGCATTGACCTCGGACTAGCTTCACAGATTTGCACAAGCTCTGTCTGACCTGACCTCTTCCTGTTTCCTGACTATGTGTATTGCCTCATTCCTTGGTGCTTTGCATTGGTGTCTCTGTCGCCTGTAGGTCAGCAGTCAACCACACCAGGACTATTCTAATTGGTAGGGACCCGGTGGCTCCCCTGCAGCGAAGTTCAGATCCCTGTAAAGGGGTTAAAGGGTGAATACCAGGGGAATGCCAGCATAACGCCCTTATGACTAGACCTATGTCAAAATGGTTGGTTGGCCCAGTGTTTTTACATTCATTGTCTATAACGCTTCTGAACGCACAGCGAACAGCTGCAGATTAGCGTGCTGAAAATCTGTTACCAAAATACTATTCAGTGCATGTGATTGGTCTTCAACAATCTCCCATGCACATGTGTGGAGAAAAAAAATCTTTTTTTTCCCTTTAAATGATTGTGGGAGCAGCCATCGTGGGCCTAGTTCACATGTTTATTTTTCCATTCTGCTGATTTGTCAGAAGAACAGAAAAATTAAGAGAAAAAAGGGTCCTGTAAATATTCCAGATCCTAACATACGATATGTTAAATCTGTAGGACTTTTTTCTGTCCAAAATAACATGATAAAAAATGATGCTCAGTATCCTTTTTTTTCTTTTTTTTTCTGCTCTTCTGACAGATCAGAAGAACGTAAAAATATGATGTGATGTGAACTTAGCCTTACTCAGCCTGTGAACAGAGAGTTGTGTTACAGCAATCAAGTGAACATAAGAAATCTCAGTCAACTACCAATTACAGTAGCTTCCATATAAGTTACATAGTTTCACAGGCTGAAAAAAGACACAGGTGCATCAAGTTCAACCTCTTTCAGACCAATTATACAACATTGATTGTTAGATTAATTATAACCCTCAATGTTGTTTTCTATCAGATAAGCATCCAGTCCTTTTTTAAATGCAGACATAGTATCTTTACTATAATATATATATATAATAATATACATTAGTTTGACTACTGTAACTGTAATGAATGCCTTCCTCTTCCTCACATGAAAAGAATGTCCCCCTGGTCCTTTTGTAAAGTCCTTGGGATGAATAAATCATGTCCATGGTCTTTGTAATGACCACATACAGTATGTATTTATACATCTCCTCTAAGGCCTCTTTCACACGAGCGTCATGGATTCAGTCCGGATGCGTTCCGGAAAATCCGCACGCATCCGCACCAATCCGCACGCAATCGCAGTCAGTTTTGACTGCGATTGCGTACGTTCGTTCAGTTTTTTCCGGGTGGGTGTGAAGCGTTTTGATGCGTTTTTCATGCGCGTGATAAAAAACTGAATGTTTACAAACAACATCTCTAAGCAACCATCAGAGAATCACGCATTGCATCCACACTTGCGTGCGGATGCAATGCGTGATTCACGCAGACCCATTCACTTCAATGGGCAAGTGCTGTGTGAAAAAACGCAGAATATAGAACATGCTGCGATTTTCACGCAACGGCAAACTGATGCGTGAAAAACATCGCTCATGTGAAAAGCCCCATTGAAATGAATGGGTCAGGATTCAGTGCGGGTGCAATGCGTTCGCATCACGCATTGGATGCGCGTGGAAATCTCGCCCGTGTGAAAGGGGCCTAAGGCATCTTTTTTCTAAGCTGAAAAAGCCCATTTTTTAAGAGAGACCTTATATCTAGTGTTGATCAAGCACCGCGATGCTCGGGTGCTCTGGCCGAACACTAGGTGGTGCTCGAGTGCTCGGCCGAGCACCCGAGTATAATGGAAGTCAATGGGAGAACCCGAGCACTAAACCAGGCTGTCAGAAGTGGGCTTGCGTCTGGTATCAGACGTTCTGCGCGGCTTTCAAGAGTGACATAATTTGACATGCTTTTCCCTTGGTTTAGTTGCTGTTTACCACACCTCTTCCCCTCAGCTGTTGTGGCTGTGGTAATTGTCTTTCCTCTATTTATTCCTTCTTCTCCCAGGATTCACTGCGGTTTATACTTTCTGCCTACTTTGTAGTGTGTGGTGTGGATCTCGGCTGAGATTCGGTTGCTGCGATATCTTCTTTAAGATAAGTGACATTTTCCCTTTTGTGGTTTTCCTTTGTGAGTCTCCTGTTCGTCCTTACTCTTGGAGGAATGGGTTGACTCTTTCCTGTGTCACTAGCTGCAGGGTTCTTTAGGGTGAATTTATTATTAGGTTCCTTTGTATGAACTCTCCTACAACTAAGGCTTGTTCATACTGGTAGTCAGTCAGGGCCTAGTTTCAGAGTTCCCTGCAGGAGGTGACCGTTTCCCTGGTTTTGATCTTTTCCCTTCCCTCTTACGCTCGGTGTGGCTATTCCCTCCACACCAGAGCGTGACATTATAAACCGCCAAAACAAAAATTTATGTCATTTTTGTGCTGACATGGATGCTATTGCTGCACTTGCTGAACGGCTGCAGGGACTCAGTTTGGAGGTGGCTGACATCCGCAACCAGATTCAGAGACCACAGGCTGGTGGTTCTGGGGGTGCTGAGTGTCAGGCCTGTTTGGAGCCTAAGGTCCCCCTCCCAGATAGATTTTCTGGGGGACGTGATCATTTTGTTCTATTTAGGGAGGCATGCAAATTGTATTTCAGACTGCGTCCACATTCTTCTGGTAATGAGGAGCAGAAGGTTGGTGTGGTCATCTCGCTGCTTAAAGGGGATGAGCAGTCATGGGCCTTTTCTCTGCCGACCGGATCGCAGTCTCTCCGGTCAGTAGATGAATTTTTCAAGGCTTTAGGGATTATCTATGATGACCCGGATCGTATCTCCCTGGCTGAGACCCAGATACGTGACCTTTGTCAGGGTGAGCGGCCGGTTGAGATTTATTGCTCTGAGTTTCGGAGGTGGGCGACCAATACTGAATGGAATGATCCGGCTTTACGTAGCCAATTCTGTCAAGGTTGATCTGAAAGGCTGAAGGACGCTTTGGCCTTTCAGGAAACCCCTGTGTCTTTGGAAGCCGCTATGTCTCTTGCTGTGCGCATGGATAGGCGCCTGAGAGAGCGATCTAGGGGCCACCGCTCTCAGGACGTACTATCACATAGTGTACTGTCTTCCTATGACACTTTGGGTGAATATTCCCCTAGGTTGATGTCAGGGGATGAACCTATGCAATTAGGGGGAGCCACTCCTGTTTCCACTCGTAAACATTTTGGTAATAAAAAGGGTGTGTGTTTTTTCTGTGGTCAGAAAGGACACTTTATCAATGTATGTCCATGCTTTCAATCTCAAAGAGAGAAAATAAAAGGGGACGTTGAATTCTCATCTCACTCTTGGTGGTGGGAGACTGAAAATGTGCATTTGTCTTCATCCTGTAGTAACCGTTTTCTCCTGACTGCCAAGGTGGCACTAGAGTCAAAGGTTGTGAAAATTGAGGTGTTTATTGACAGCGGGGCAGGGGTGAACTTGATTGATGCTCAGTTTGTCCGTATGCATGGATTGTCACTGAGTTCTTTGGATAACAGGATTTCTGTGTTTGCCATTGATTCAGCACCTTTATCTCAGAAGTGTTTGTCTCAGATGGGGCATGATATCAAATTAAGAGTGGGTGAATTTGTGAATTTCATCAGGAGCTTATTTCATGTTTTGTGTTGGAAGGTCTTCCTGCTCCAGTGGTTCTGGGTTTACCGTGGTTAAAGGGTTATTCCCATCTCAGACAATGGGGGCATATCGCTAGGATATGCCCCCATTGTCCTATAGGTGCGGGTCCCACCACTGGGACCCGCACCTATATCGAGAACGGGGCCCCGAAAGTCAAGGAGGGCGCACCGCACATGCGCGGCCACCCTCCATTCATTTGTATGGGGCCGGCAATTGTGCTCACCCAGACCAAGAAAGGCGAGGCACATGCCCATCACATGTTAGGGAAGCACCCAACTAGGTGCAACGAAGGTCCATCACCCATGCCCATGCTGGCACTGCTCTCCTATTCCCAGCCACATGATGCAGGCATAAGCCTGACATAGCATGACACCAACAAGTGACCAAGTTAGATGAGGTAGCTGGTGAAGCACCCAAAAATTTAGCCTGACACAGCATGGCGGTTACACCACCAATGACTTTGTCCGACTGAGAATGCAGTGAAATGGCTTTTGTTGAGCCTCCAAAAAATTTTTTCTTTTCGGAGTACAGTCATGGCCAAAAGTTTTGAGAATGGCACAAATATTATATTTTCACATGATCTGCTGCCCTCTGGTTTTTATGTGTGTTTGTCAGATGTTTTTATCACATACAGAAATATAATTGCAACCATATTATGAGTAACAAAAGCTTATATTGACAGTTAGAATGAGTTAATGCAGCAAGTCAATATTTGCAGTGTTGACCCTTCTTCTTCAGGACCTCTGCAATTCTCCCTGGCATGCTCTCAATCAACTTCTGGACCAAATCCTGACTGATAGCAGTCCATTCTTGAACAATCAATGCTTGCATTTTGTCAGAATTTGTAGGTTTTTGTTTGTCCACCCGTCTCTTGATGATTGACCACAAGTTCTCAATGGGATTAAGATCTGGGGAGTTTCCAGGCCATGGACCCAAAATCTCTATGTTTTGTTCCCTGAGCCATTTAGTTATCACCTTTGGTTTATGGCAAGGTGCTCCATCATGCTGGAAAAGGCATTGTTGATCGCCAAACTGCTCTTGGACGGTTGGGAGAAGTCGCTCTCGGAGGACATTCTGGTACCATTCTTTATTCATGGCTGTGTTTTTAGGCAAGACTGTGAGAGAGCCGATTCCCTTGGCTGAGAAGCAACCCCACACATGAATGGTTTCAGGATGCTTTACAGTTGGCATGAGACAAGACTGGTGGTAGCGCTCACCTCGTCTTCTCCCAATAAGCTGTTTTCCAGATGTCCCAAACAATCGAAAAGGGGATTCATCAGAGAAAATGACTTTACCCCAGTCCTCAGCAGTCCACTCCCTGTACCTTTTGCAGAATATCAGTCTGTCCCTGATGTTTTTTCTGGAGAGAAGTGGCTTCTTTGATGCCCTCCTTGAGACCAGGCCTTGCTCCAAGAGTCTCCGCCTCACAGTGCATGCAGATGCACTCACACCTGCCTGCTGCCATTCCTGAGCAAGCTCTGCACTGCTGGTAGCCCGATCCCGCAGCTGAAACACTTTTAAGAGACGGTCCTGGCGCTTGCTGGTCTTTCTTGGGCGCCCTAGAGCCTTTTTGGCAACAATGGAACCTCTCTCCTTGAAGTTCTTGATGATGCGATAGATTGTTGACTGAGGTGCAATCTTTCTAGCTGCGATACTCTTCCCTGTTAGGCCATTTTTGTGCAGTGCAATGATGACTGCACGTGTTTCTTTAGAGATAACCATGGTTAACATAAGAGAAACAATGATGGCAAGCACCAGCCTCCTTTTAAAGTGTCCAGTGGTGTCATTCTTACTTAATCATGACAGATTGATCTCCAGCCCTGTCCTCATCAACACCCACACCTGTGTTAATGGAGCAATCACTGAAACGATGTTAGCTAGTCCTTTTAAGGCAGGGCTGCAATGATGTTGAAATGTGTTTTGGGGGATAAAGTTCATTTTCTAGGCAAATATTGACTTTGCAAGTAATTGCTGTTAAGCTGATCACTCTTTATAACATTCTGGAGTATATGTTAATTGCCATTATAAAAACTGAAGCAGTAGACTTTGTAAAAATTAATATTTGTATCATTCTCAAAACTTTTGGCCATGACTGTACATAAAGTCGACCCTCAGCAAAAAAAAATTTTTTTAAATATCGGTACTTGCGCCTCCTGAAAAATTGTTTTGGACTGTCTGTTTGACGCTCCTGAAAACATTGTTTTACAGTGTCTGTAGTTGACACTGCGGAAAAATTGTTTGGAGAGAGGGCCTGTAGGGGGCCCTCCGGAAAAATTGTTTAGAGAGAGGGCCTGTAGGTGGACCTCCGGAAAAATTGTTTGGAGAGAGGGCCTGTAGGTGGACATCCGAAAAAATTGTTTGGAGAGAGGGCCTGTAGGGGGCCCTCCGGAAAAATTGTTTAGAAAGAGGGCCTGTAGGTGGACCTCCGAAAAAATTGTTTGGAGAGAGGGCCTGTAGGGGGCCCTCCGGAAAAATTGTTTAGAGAGAGGGCCTGTAGGTGGACCTCCGGAAAAAATTGTTTGGAGAGAGGGCCTGTAGGGGGCCCTCCGGAAAAATTGTTTAGAGAGAGGGCCTATAGGTGGACCTCCGGAAAAATTGTTTAGAGAGAGGGCCTGTAGGTGGCCCTCCGGAAAAATTGTGGTAAGAGTGCCAGTTGGACCTCTAAAAAATGGCGTTTTTTGGGTCAGCGTTAGGCAAAGATGAGGAGTAGGAGGAGTAGAGAAGAGGAATCGGATACATAAGTAATGTTAATCTTTAGCTGCTTTCCCCCGGAGGAGATTTGAATTCCGGTGAAATCCAGGCTTTGTTCATTTTAATAAGCGTCAGCCTGTCAGCGCTGTCAGTTGACAGGCGTGTACGCTTATCGGTGATGACGCCACCAGCTGCACTGAATACCCGCTCTATCAACGCGCTAGCGGCAGGGCAGGCCAGCACCTCCAAGGCGTACAGCGCCAGTTCAGGCCACGTGTCCAGCTTTGAAACCCAGTAGTTGTATGCAGGGCCGCTTTATTCATAGGGCATATGGTGCATCTGCACCGGGCCCACCCACCAATAGGTCACGTGGGGGGGGCCCCCCCTTACAACCGGCCGGTATGGGCCGCCGATAGGGCAGTACAACTGGTACCCTGCCGCTGGCGTCGGTCTCCGACTCCTGGCTGCGCGCTTCCTCCTGGGCTGGCTGTGTGATCCTGCGAGATCCAGCGCTGGGTCACAGGTCTCGCAGGATCACACACTGCAGGAGAAGAAGGCGCGCGCAGGAGAAGGAGAAGAAGACCGGAGCAGCTTTTTGTAAGTATTTATTGTGGCTGGGGCCCCCGGGGGGGGGGTTTGGCTGACCTGAGGTCTGATAGGGGCAGAAATGGCTGACCTGAGGTCTGATGGATGAGGGCACAAGAGCTGACCTGAGTGTCTGATGGGGCACAATTAAGCTGACCTGAAGGTCTGATGGGGCACAAGACCCTGATCTGATGTCTGATGGGGGCACAAGAGCTGACCTGAGGTCTGATGGGGCACATTAAGCTGACCTGAGGTCTGATGGGGCACATTAAGCTGACCTGAGGTCTGATGGGGCACATTAAGCCGATCTGAGGTCTGATGGGGGCACATTAAGCTTGACCTGAGGTCTGATGGGGCACATTAAGCTGACCTGAGGTCTGATGGGCACATTAAAGCCGATCTGAGGTCTGATGGGGGCACATTAAGCTGACCTGAGGTCTGATGGGGCACATTAAGCTGACCTGAGGTCTGATGGGGCACAAGACGCTGATCTGAGGTCTGATGGGGCACAAGACCCTAATCTGAGGTCTGATGGGGGCACAAGAGCTGACCTGAGGTCTGATGGGGCACAAACGCTGACCTGAGGTCTGATGGGGCCACAAGACGCTGACCTGAGGTTCTGATGGGGCACAAGAGCTGACCT
>ONZH01017229.1:0-43519 GCA_900303285.1 Rhinella marina | reverse complement strand
TTTCAAGGTACACAGCCGTGTACTAAGTGATCAGACGGTGTGTATGAACACCAGTTATGAGAAATTACTTTGCAAGAGAACGCACAGTACAGTTGCCAGTTAAGGCCTATATATTGTATTTTTCAAGGTACACAGCCGTGTACTAAGTGATCAGACGGTGTGTATGAACAACAGTTATGAGAAATTACTTTGCAAGAGAACGCACAGTACAGTTGCCAGTTAAGGCCTATATATTGTATTTTTCAAGGTACACAGCCGTGTACTAAGTGATCAGACGGTGTGTATGAACAACAGTTATGAGAAATTACTTTGCAAGAGAACGCACAGTACAGTTGCCAGTTAAGGCCTATATATTGTATTTTTCAAGGTACACAGCCGTGTACTAAGTGATCAGACGGTGTGTATGAACACCAGTTATGAGAAATTACTTTGCAAGAGAACGCACAGTGCAGTTGCCAGTTAAGGCCTATATATTGTATTTTTCAAGGTACACAGCCGTGTACTGAGTGATCAGACGGTGTGTATGAACAACAGTTATGAGAAATTACTTTGCAAGAGAACGCACAGTGACAGTTTGCCAGTTAAGGCCTATATATTGTATTTTTCAAGGTACACAGCCGTGTACTCAGTGATCAGACGGTGTGTATGAACAACAGTTATGAGAAATTACTTTGCAAGAGAACGCACAGTGCAGTTGCCAGTTAAGGCCTATATATTGTATTTTTCAAGGTACACAGCCGTGTACTCAGTGATCAGACGTGTGTATGAACAACAGTTATGAGAAATTACTTTGCAAGAGAACGCACAGTGCAGTTGCCAGTTAAGGCCTATATATTGTATTTTTCAAGGTACACAGCCGTGTACTCAGTGATCAGACGGTGTGTATGAACAACAGTTATGAGAAATTACTTGCAAGAGAACGCACAGTGCAGTTGCCAGTTAAGGCCTATATATTGTATTTTTCAAGGTACACAGCCGTGTACTGAGTGATCAGACGGTGTGTATGAACAACAGTTATGAAGAAATTACTTTGCAAGAGAACGCACAGTACAGTTGCCAGTTAAGGCCTATATATTGTATTTTTCAAGGTACACAGCCGTGTACTCAGTGATCAGACGGTGTGTATGAACAACAGTTATGAGAAATTACTTTGCAAGAGAACGCACAGTACAGTTGCCAGTTAAGGCCTATATATTGTATTTTTCAAGGTACACAGCCGTGTACTCAGTGATCAGACGGTGTGTATGAACAACAGTTATGAGAAATTACTTTGCAAGAGAACGCACAGTGCAGTTGCCAGTTAAGGCCTATATATTGTATTTTTCAAGGTACACAGCCGTGTACTCAGTGATCAGACGGTGTGTATGAACACAGTTATGAGAAATTACTTTGCAAGAGAACGCACAGTGCAGTTGCCAGTTAAGGCCTATATATTGTATTTTTCAAGGTACACAGCCGTGTACTCAGTGATCAGAACGGTGTGTATGAACAACAGTTATGAGAAATTACTTTGCAAGAGAACGCACAGTACAGTTGCCAGTTAAGGCCTATATATTGGTATTTTTCAAGGTACACAGCCGTGTACTCAGTGATCAGACGGTGTGTATGAACAACAGTTTATGAGAAATTACTTTGCAAGAGAACGCACAGTACAGTTGGCCAGTTAAGGCCTATATATTGTATTTTTCAAGGTACACAGCCGTGTACTCAGTGATCAGACGGTGTGTATGAACAACAGTTATGAGAAATTACTTTGCAAGAGAACGCACAGTACAGTTGCCAGTTAAGGCCTATATATTGTATTTTTCAAGGTACACAGCCGTGTACTCAGTGATCAGACGGTGTGTATGAACAACAGTTATGAGAAATTACTTTGCAAGAGAACGCACAGTACAGTTGCCAGTTAAGGCCTATATATTGTATTTTTCAAGGTACACAGCCGTGTACTCAGTGATCAGACGGTGTGTATGAACAACAGTTATGAGAAATTACTTTGCAAGAGAACGCACAGTACAGTTGCCAGTTAAGGCCTATATATTGTATTTTTCAAGGTACACAGCCGTGTACTCAGTGATCAGACGGTGTGTATGAACAACAGTTTATGAGAAATTACTTTGCAAGAGAACGCACAGTACAGTTGCCAGTTAAGGCCTATATATTGTATTTTTCAAGGTACACAGCCGTGTACTCAGTGATCAGACGGTGTGTATGAACAACAGTTATGAGAAATTACTTTGCAAGAGAACGCACAGTACAGTTGCCAGTTAAGGCCTATATATTGTATTTTTCAAGGTACACAGCCGTGTACTCAGTGATCAGACGGTGTGTATGAACAACAGTTATGAGAAATTACTTTGCAAGAGAACGCACAGTCAGTTGCCAGTTAAGGCCTATATATTGTATTTTTCAAGGTACACAGCCGTGTACTCAGTGATCAGACGGTGTGTATGAACAACAGTTATGAGAAATTACTTTGCAAGAGAACGCACAGTACAGTTGCCAGTTAAGGCCTATATATTGTATTTTCAAGGTACACAGCCGTGTACTCAGTGATCAGACGGTGTGTATGAACAACAGTTATGAGAAATTACTTTGCAAGAGAACGCACAGTACAGTTGCCAGTTAAGGCCTATATATTGTATTTTCAAGGTACACAGCCGTGTACTCAGTGATCAGACGGTGTGTATGAACAACAGTTATGAGAAATTACTTTGCAAGAGAACGCACAGTACAGTTGCCAGTTAAGGCCTATATATTGTATTTTTCAAGGTACACAGCCGTGTACTCAGTGATCAGAACGGTGTGTATGAACAACAGTTATGAGAAATTACTTTGCAAGAGAACGCACAGTACAGTTGCCAGTTAAGGCCTATATATTGTATTTTTCAAGGTACACAGCCGTGTACTCAGTGATCAGACGGTGTGTATGAACAACAGTTATGAGAAATTACTTTGCAAGAGAACGCACAGTACAGTTGCCAGTTAAGGCCTATATATTGTATTTTTCAAGGTACACAGCCGTGTACTAAGTGATCAGACGGTGTGTATATGAACAACAGTTATGAGAAATTACTTTGCAAGAGAACGCACAGTACAGTTGCCAGTTAAGGCCTATATATTGTATTTTTCAAGGTACACAGCCGTGTACTAAGTGATCAGACGGTGTGTATGAACAACAGTTATGAGAAATTACTTTGCAAGAGAACGCACAGTACAGTTGCCAGTTAAGGCCTATATATTGTATTTTTCAAGGTACACAGCCGTGTACTAAGTGATCAGACGGTGTGTATGAACAACAGTTATGAGAAATTACTTTGCAAGAGAACGCACAGTACAGTTGCCAGTTTAAGGCCTATATATTGTATTTTTCAAGGTACACAGCCGTGTACTAAGTGATCAGACGGTGTGTATGAACAACAGTTATGAGAAATTACTTTGCAAGAGAACGCACAGTACAGTTGCCAGTTAAGGCCTATATATTGTATTTTCAAGGTACACAGCAGTAGTGTCAAATATAGTTTGGTATGTAGCAGAGCACCTAATACACCACTAATGCCTCTCTCTGTCCCCTACTCCAGCAGCTATCCCTGAATACAGCAGCCGTTCTCTGTAAAGTCTATATTGTAGTAAGCTATCACTGAAGTCCACTGTAGTAGCCCTGATAAGGGCTTTTAATCACGCTCCTGCCTATCCAACAGCTAAAATCTGTCTGTCCCTTCTCCAGCCTCTGTCCCTGACTAAGTTCACGCAGCATATGCGTACGAGCAGGAAGAGCTGAGTTTTTAATATTCGAGGTCACATGGTTTTTCCAGCCAATGCATGTAGACGCCGTTTTCGCGCTGCCAGCGTGCTCAGCGTGCCTGTCAAACCCCCCCTGCATGGTGATTGGTGGAAAAAGAGCGCCAGGGAAGGTGGGAGGGGAAACGAATTCTAAGTGCGCCATCGCCGTTATACTCGAACGAAATCGAGTATGCCAAATAGCGTAGTATTCGATCGAATACCAGCTCGATCGAACACTACTCGCTCATCTCTAGTAATAGGGCTTTTAGATCGATGACAATGATAAGGGCGGGTTCTCACCAGCGTTATGAATTCCGTTATACTGTTCTGTTACAACAGCTTTCTAACGGAATATAACAGAATTTAGGATGGAATGCAAAACGGAACCCTATGAGAGCCATTCCGTTTTGCTCCGTCCTAATAGATTTCTATGGGCACAAATAACACTTCCGTTTTTCCCCGTTATGCATGACGGGAAAAAAAAGTCCTGTTGACAGGGCTTTTTTTCCTGTCATGTATAACAGAAATCCGAACAAAATTCTTGATTATGGAAGTATCATTATTAAAGAAGAACTCCCACAAAAATTTTTATTCTCTGACCTGTTAGAAAGGTGCATGATATAATCTGTAGTGAATGCAATCTTCTTATCAGAGACTGTAATTGTGAGTTATCCCCTCTCTTCTTATTGTAGCTGGGTCATGTGACCAACTCCCTGACCTCCAACTGACCCAGGACAGGAAGCCAGTTACTTTTCTATTCATTCCTATGAGGCTGAAAGTGAGGCTCCCATAGGAATGCATAGAGAATTAGACTTCCTGCCATCTCATAAGTCTATGTGTGAGTTGGTGGGTCTGATTCTTAGTCACATGACACAGATAAGAAACTTCAGGATGATATAAGTCAAAAATACAGACACTGGTAAGAAAATGACATTCACTACAGATTATATCATGTACATTTCGAGCAGGACATGGAATAAAAAAGTTTGCAGGCGTTCTAATTTAACAGTTCCAAGGATTAATATGGACACAGATGCAAAGGTACATTCCTTTCAACCAATTTTGTAACTCACCATGCTGTGACTTGTAGTACACCACAACAACTTGAGTGAACCACACCACTAATCTATTTAGTTCACTCTCAATAACCACTCTTTTTATTAAAAACGTCTCTTCCTTGCTAACCTTCTATAAAAAATTTTATGAAGCTACATTCTGAATAATGTAATGTATTTTCAGTCTTCATAAAAGTTGATTGATTATGTATTCCTATACCCTGCTACTTTCTCTAATGACTAACAGATATTGTCAACTGTGTATTTACTGTGCATTAATAGTGTTGCTATGAAACTGTTATGTTCATGCGTTGTGCCTGATTGTCCAGCTGATGGCAGTGTATCTGGCAGAGTACCTTTAGATAGAATGGAACCATTCTATCTCCCCCTTTTGGGCAGAAGTGGGAGAGTCCTGCTTCCTACCAAGGGATAGGCTGCAGGAAGCTATGGTCAGATTAGATTCGATAGTGGAGCTGAGAAGACGAGTCAAGATGGCGCAGTGAGGGGAATGGCCGCCCCTCCTGCAGCAGGGGTCATCCTAGGGAAGCAGCTCATAGAGCACCCTGACTCCTTACAGTTTATAGACAGAGTATTACAAGGGGGTCTACAGCCAAAGGCACTATACTCAAAGGTACCAGAACTGTCAGAAAGTCCATTGACCAGACCAAAGCCAGAGTCTAGCACAGCAGAGTAAGATAAAGCAGAATATCCAAGTTTGCCTGCCAGTTTACCCAAAACCAGCTGGAACCAAGAGAAAGTCCAAATACTGTCTGGATGCAAGTTTATTCAAGTAAAGTTGTTGAACTTTTAACAAGTCTGGACTCTTCCTCCACCAACCATTACTCCTGCCTTTATTGCTACGGATCCTGTCCATGCTCAAATCCGTGAGCAGGTGGTCAGTGAGGCATCCGTGAAGCTGTCCATGAAGGATCCGTGTTGGGTCCGTGGGTCTGTGTTTT
The DNA here is from genome assembly GCA_900303285.1 of Rhinella marina. NCBI lineage: Eukaryota > Metazoa > Chordata > Amphibia > Anura > Bufonidae > Rhinella > Rhinella marina. The sequence continues at coordinate 37,725 of ONZH01017229.1, read as the reverse complement.
GCCATCCGTGTTGCATCCGTGTTTCACTGACACTGAACAGCTGAAAAATAATTTTCAAAGCATCTCTTCTTAATGATCCGTGAAACACGGATGGCATCCGTGTTGCATCCGTGGTTTTCACGGACCCATAGACTATAATGGGCGTGAGGGATCCGGGAACACGGATCAAGATAGGACATGCATCCGTGCTAAAAAAAACGGAACCACGGACAGTGATGAAACACTGATGTCTGAACACACACATTAAAATGAATGGGAACGTGTGCTGTCCGTGGAGAACACGTACAGCACACGTCCGTGAAACACTGACGTGTGAATGAGGCTTAACCCTGGGGAGCAACGGTATCCAGGTAGGAGCACCATGACACACAACTAATAAGGCCGCATCACCACTCTGCATTCCTAAAAACGTGAGACACGATTGGCCCTGGGGGGTGACACATTGCTGCACCATCATCACTCCTAGGCAGCACGCCTGCTGCCTCAGTGTTATGTTTGACACTTAACTTTCCTTCACTCCCTATACTCAATCTCTCGCCTGCACCTCAAAAACAGTCAAATTCTTACAGTCTATTGTCCATGTGTGACCATAAATGTCCTGAAAGTATCAAGCTGGAGGGCAGAGACCCCTCCTCAGGCCTCTATGTAAGTCTGTCTTCTTGTTTTGACTTCTTCTTCCAGCAGCGACCCCCAACTGACTGAGAGACCCCCCCCATCTGTCCCTTTCAGTCATACATTGCATGGGTATAGGCGTCTTATACATGTATGTGCTTCTACCTCCACAAATAAGGAAGCCTTCAAATAAAGGCCGTACAGAACTCCCCTAAGGGGGAACTCCACTCAAATTCATCTGTATAGCAGAGTCACAGCCAGCCTTTCCTTCACTCTTGGGCAAACATTGGCCCAAGATTATTAAGATCGGCCTGTGTAGACTGCAGTAATGCTGCTGCTCAAAGAAAGTGAAGAGATCAGAGCGGCAGAGGGGTGAGCAAGGGTGAAAATTACACCGGAGGGCAGCTTTTTTTTGTACTTAAATAGTTTGAATAATGGTGTGCAAAGTTCAGTATGGAGAAAGCAATGGCAGGCCTGGAGCACTTCAGCAGTGTCCAGGCTGCCATGGCAACCAATTGGAGCTCCGCAATTTCACTGTGGGGGAATCTGATTGCAAGGCAGAGGGAGCCGCATGACTCTACCTTTACTACAGGTGTCGCGATCAGCATTGAGGGGTTAAATGACAGGGGTGGCACGATCGCCACTTCCTGTCAGTGGGGGGCGGGTGCAGTGTATGGAGCGGGACCGCTGCAGAGACCAGCTCCATTCATCTCCTGAGGCATTATGATGTAACTCTACGTCATAATGAGCGAAGGGGTTAATATTAACTTCACTAAAGTGGGGAAAACTGGCTTCTACCTCACAGGGTTTTTTTTGCCTTCCTCTGGATCAACTTGTAGGAAAACAGGCCGAACTGGATGGACAGATGTCTTTTTTCGGCCTTATAAACTATGTTACTATGTTACTAAATCATTGTCAGTAAATGAAGAGTTGACAGCTCAGTCTGCTTGTCACATGTCCACCCGCACCTTACAACCGGGAAAACCCCTATTCACATGGGAACTCCCTACCGCCTGTCCCCAGAGCACACATTCCTGGGAGGAATGCAACCTGACATAAAAGGGCCACACCTTTACATTCCATGGATTTTTTATTGGGTTATTTTCTACATTGTAGCTTAATTTTGAAGCCATGGAAACAATGAAGGAAAATATAAAGTAGTAAACAAAAAAGTGTTAAAGAGCATCTGTCAGCAGTTTTGTACCTATGACACTGGCTGACCTGTTACATGTGCACTTGGCAGCTGAAGACATCTGTGTTGGTCCCATGTTCATATGTACCCGCATTGCTGAGAAAAATGATGTTTATTATATACAAATAAACATCTGGGAGCAACGGGGGCGTTACCATTACACCTAGAGGCTCAGCTCTCCCTGCAACTGCTGTGCCCTCTTGATTGACAAGACCAGGCAGTGTAAACTTGATCACTCCTGGACCTGTCAAAGTGCGGAGGACGCAGCAGGTGCAGAGAGAGCAGAGCCTCTAGGTGTAATGGTAACGCCCTGGTTGCTCTTAGAGCAGGGATCAGCAACCTTCGGCACTCCAGCTGCTGTGAAACTACAACTCCCAGCATGCACACCTATTGGGCTGTTCTTGTAACTCCCATAGAAGTGAAAGGAGGATTCTGGGAGTTGTAGAAAAGATGGAGTGTCAGAGGTTGCTGATCCCTGCCCTAGGGGCTAATTTGCATACATTAAAACTTAATCTTTCTCAGCAATGCAGGCACATATGAACATGGGACCAACACCGATACCTTCAGCTGCCAAGTGCACATGTAACAGGTCAGCCAGTGTCATAGGGACAAAACTGCTGACAGATGCCCTTTAAACCAAATATATTTTAGATTTAAAATTTTTCACACTCTTGGAATTCTGTCAATCAGCTTCATGATTTAGTTTGCCCTCACAAGCTACATAGTTTTCTGCCAGATGCAGATTTTTAACAAAGTTGCAGATTTTTTTGGTGTGAATTGCGGTGCGGATTTTGTTGCGGATTTCGCGTATGAGCATCTGTCCATTCAATTAATATAGGCAATTGATTCTGCAGAGGAAAGCGCAATGGAAAAATCTGCCACAAAATCCATACGGAGAGATGCTCATACAGGAAATCCACAACACAACATTATTTACTCTGTGGAATGTAATTTCCGCAGCAGAAAACATCACAGAGATAGACAATTTGGAGTGTGTAGGGAGATGTTATCCACACTATAGGAAGAGAATAGGAAGAGTGCAGGGGCCAATAGAACAGTGTCCCCCGTGGTTAATAGATAAGCTATTCTATTACACCTTGATGCACTAATTGGGGTGAAAAAACGGACTAATACTACTGCTATAGGGGTGTCCACATTGTTTTATATCTAGGTAATACTATAATTCTGTAATTGGGGTGAAATTGCGCTCTATGTACTTTTTCATGTATTTGGTTTTATACCTTGTGTTATAAATAAGTAATTCCATTAGCCCTTATGATTCTGTAAATGGGATGAAATATCGCTCTATTTTCTCACATATTTGGTTTTACACCTTGTTTTTTACATAACTAATTCTACTAGGATCTGTTTTTTTGGGAAACACACACTTACTCCTGACACCCTCTCCACTCTGTCAGGGGGGCTCTACTTGTCTCAGCGTGTAACAGAACAGGTTCTGTAGAAATCTATGTGAAATCAGCTGACGACTGTGTAAAAGGAGTGCGCTCTTTCACTATATAGTAGAATCTTGGGCCACCGCACGGTTTTTATACCTAAGGCTAACATTGACCTGTAAGGCTGAGTTCACACTTCAGTTATTTGGTCAGTTTTGGCCCCGTAACTGACCAAATAAGGGAAGTGCGCAGTGATTCTAAGGCCTCATGCACACGAACGTATTTTGTTTCCGTGTCCGTTCCGTTTTTTTTTTTCGGATAGGATGCGGACCCATTCATTTCAATGGGTTTGCAAAAAATGCGGACAGCACACCGTGTGCTATTCCCCCGCAAAAGAAATAGAACATGTCCTATTCTTGTCCATTTTGCGGACAAGAATAGCCATTGTTACAATGGATCCGCAAAAAAAAAAAAAAAATGGAAACACGGATGCCATTTGCGGACCGCAAAACACATATGGTCGTGTGCATGTAGCCTAAGAGTGATGCCTGTTATCTGCGTGTCATACTGACTGACAGTACTGTTGCACTACCACTGCAGACTCCCTATGCGTGTTACTGCAAGGCTCAGTGTTCTACACCACTATACAGACTCTCTGCAGGCCGGAAGTACCTGTTTTTCAATGTGCTTCTTCACAAATTAATTCAGATCTAACTTTTGGGGAACAATTCATCTCTAAAAGTAATGATAGTTGGTAATTTCTCTACTGATTCAGTGCCCCAGGATAGGGTTCTGATTTACTGTATTTGTTTACTCAATAGGGTTAATACATTGACTCAACCCTCTTATATTACCGGGATACTGACCTGGGTCTGCCCTCTGGTTATTGAGTCTAGTTCTAGATGAGAAAGATAGAAGGTCTTCATGATTCAAACTCTCAGAATTTTTCCCCAAAATTTGCTTTGTTCAGGAAAGCTTGCCCAGTTCTGGCCACAATTCAAGCTTGGTTGCCCAGCAATCCCTCCACGATGCAATGAAGGCCCACAAACAGAAGGGTGGCTTCATCCTGTAATCCCTTCCATGCATCAAGGTCTAATCATGCTTTACACTTTGTCACCTTGATGACTAGTCTGATAGCATTCCGTATTTTCCACATTTTAAGGCACCTAGGAACATATTTTTAGCAACAAGGTTACCCTTTAAAGGGCACATGATCCCAAAGACACAGAACATACTGGCTCCTTCCCCAACCAAGTCCATGGAGAGAAAAAGGTCAAGGGCATATGCAAATCATACAATATAATACCTAGGATTTCTACGCTGACACACGGCAAAGTGGGGCCATTAGTATTAGGCATCCTCAGAGGCAGTCCGTATGAGCAAAGAAGCAAGGATGCTAACTATCTAGCTATCAGTATTATTTTCATTCAAAGTGCATAAAATCACAATGTTTTATCTGTAAAAAGAGTCCACACAATGGGCTAAAGTGCTTGAACGTTGCAAAAACAGTAAAACTTTAGTGCAAAAAATAGTGCAAACATATGGAAGGCTCCCGACTCGTGGATGGTCAATATAATGCAGAATAGACGCCAACATTATATATGGACTAATCCCTCATTCTGGTATGATAAAATCTGAGACTCTCAACCAATATACTTTAATCAAAACACATCTGTGCCCGCCTACCCGCACCAAAGTGGGCACAGACGTATTTTGATCAAAATATATTGGCTGAGAGTCTCAGATTTTAGAATAAGGGCTTAGTCCATATATAATGTTTTTATCTATTGTCATCCGTATATATTCAGTTATCATATCGTGCAGGATGTTTTATATGTTTTTCTATGATTTTCCAGCAGAAGCTTCTTCTGTGTTCTCCTGGTGACCTCCAGTGGTGTAACTTGGAACGGCAGGATCACCCTATTCTGAAGGATCCTCTGTAAGCCTTGGCCTTTTCCTTGTAGGTGACTGATTCTCCGGACCAGGGTTGCCAACCATCCGTAAATTTACGGTCAGTCCGCAAAAAGTGGTTGTTTTTCTCTGCCGTCCGTAGCGTCTGGCAGAAAAAAAACACTGTCCATTAATTTTTGGGCCAAAACCCTGAAGTCTGTACTGCACATGCGTGTGTAGTACAGACTGTGCAGGCAGTGCAGAAAAGAGAAGTTCCGGCGGCGCTGGCCCACACGGAGAGGGCGGGCAGCCGCCAGCGCATAAGGATTACCTGAGGGGCCGGCCGCCGGGCAGCAGCGCAGAATGAAGGAGCCAAGGCGCAGGCAGGAGGAGGCAAGTGAGTGCGAGGAGCGGGGACTGAATCATGTGGGCAGGGCAGTGCCGAGTCAGGCACAAGCAAGAGTGGAGGGGAGGGAGGAGGCGGAGGGAGGGGGAAGGAGGAGGTGTTCCATCCCCAGTCACGTTCCACTAACCACCAATGAAACATCAGCTTATTCCCTCGCGGGCACTGCAGATGGACCTGGAGGCCATTTTAGACTGTGGGCAGTGCAAGACATGAGGTGAGGTCTGGAGGAGGAGGAGGAGCAGCAGCACCACCAGCACCTAGCGTGCAGTGTGTGTGTTTCCCATTCTCATCACCCACCCCAGGCCCAGTATCATACCTCCCAACTTTGTAAAGAGACAAAGAGGGACACAAATTTTTTCAGCACTAGGCCACGCCCCTAACTCCGCCCACTATACACCTAATCCCACCCAGTCCCCTTACTGCTCCACATAGTAAATATTCCCCAGTTATGTGCCCTCATTAATATGCCTAGCTGTGCCCTCAGTAATATGCCCTGTTATGTGCTCCCAGTAATATGCCAGCTGTGCCCCCAGTAATATGCCCTGTTATGTGCTCCCAGTAATATGACCAGCTGTGCCCCCCAGGAATATGTCCAGTTATGTTCCCCCTAGTAATATGACCAGCTGTGCCCCCCAGGAATATGTCCAGTTATGTGCCCCCAGTAATAGGACCAGCTGTGCCCCCCAGGAATATGTCCAGTTATGTGCCCCCAGTAATATGACCAGCTGTGCCCCCCAGGAATATGTCCAGTTATGTGCCCCCAGTAATAGGACCAGCTGTGCCCCCCAGGAATATGCCCAGTTATGTGCCCCCCAGTAATATGACCAGCTGTTCCCCTCAGTAATATGCCCCACATTGTGCTCTTATGTAATATGCCCACATTGTGCTCTCTTGTAATATGCCCACATTGTGCCCCACTGTGATATGCCCACATTGTGCCCCCAGTAATATGTTGTGCCCCAGTAATGTGCCCACATTGCTCTCAGAAAGTTAAAAAAAATAAAAACCTTATACTTACCTTCCTCCTAGCAGCAGCATCACCAGCGTGACATCAGCTTCTCTTGTCTGGAGGGGGCGGAGCCAATGCAGTCGGCCAGCCCCGCCCCCTGCCCAGACAAGAGCTACAGAGAGCTGCAGGAGGTACGGAGAGGTGCAGGGTGGGGGGGAGGCAGGATGTAAGAAGCAGGCAGCCGATTCCGGCTGTCTGCTTCTTCATGTAACAGGCAACTGTCTCTGCGTCCTATGGACGCAGAGACAGCTGCCAGAGACCGGGACATACCTCCCCCGTACCAGGACAGCGGGACTGCCACTGCAATCCGGGACTGTCCCGCTGATCCGGGACGATTGGGAGGTATGCAGTGTGTGTGCTTCCTCCAAGCACCAAAGTCTCTGTTCTAGAAAAAGCCACAGAATTTCCATACGCATTGGCGTGCTATTCCAGCTTCTCTTTTATTCTGTTTATATTCCTGCCAGTTGTGGGGATTTTGCTGGTGACAGTACTGATTTGCATTTGCATTTGCAAGGGGTAAGAATTGTGTGTCAAATATCATTGTTATCCAAGATCCAGCATCCATAACGCTCAAGATGGCGGTGATCACGTCATTTACCTCTTCACTTCTTCCCTGGGCTGCATCCTCTTCTTCACCATGAAAGCAGATGCCCAGATACATGCAGCAGAATCTCCTGTGCATGTGCTGAATGCTTTCAATACGAGTGCAGAAGAGGATATCTTCAGGGAAGTGGTTATATGGGAAAATCAGATAACTACCACCTCCTTGATGCATGTGGATGTAGCATCACAGTCACAGTCCTGGGGATACATAGATGATGGGAGAGATCTCTGTACTGACCTCTGATATATTTATACGTAGTTATTAGATCTCAGTCGTCTTTTTTCTAAAGTGTAAATGAAAGATTATCATATTTTCCATCAGGCCTCATATCAGATCCTCATATCAGACCCCCGATAAATATCAGCATATCACATCAGACCCCCATATCAGCCCTCCATGTCAGACCCCCAAAAGAGCTCAGATCAGCCCCCATCAGACCTCAAATCAGCCTCCATCAGATATCAGATCAGCCCACTCAGCCCCCATCAGACCTCAAATTAGTCCCCTCCAGACCTCAGGTCAGCCCACTTCTGAGCCGCGGCACAGGAGGGTGAGTATTATAAGCGCTTGCAGAGCTTCTTCCCTGCTGGGCTCAATTGCCATCAACATTAGGTTTGGCATCACTGTAGCCAATCACCAGTCGTGTTGGTGACTGGCTCCCCTTACATCATAAGAAATGGTCACATGATGCAAGACGATCCGGCCTCCATTGTGACCAGTGATTGGCTGCAGTGATGTCAAACCAGAGGTTAATATTGATGGAGCTCAGCGTACCATCGCAGGCCTAGAGAAGGAGCGGGAGCCGGTGCTGTGAAGCAAGTGAGTAATCTTTCCTTTACAGGTCCCCCGACCACCACACACATTCGTGCACAGTGGTTATCCAATTTCTGAAACAGCCCCCCCATGTGTCGGGCTCCTCACAGGTAATATACTTACCCTGCTGCGCAGATCAGGAGCGGTGCGGGGAGTGAGGTAAGTATATTACCTGTGAGGGACTCGAAACATGGGGGGGGGGCTGTTTCAGAAATTGGATAACCCCTTTAAGTTTTTTTGCACCAGAAAATTTAACTCGGAGAACTTTTTTAAACAGGGATGTTGTGGTGAGAAATGCATGTTTTAGGGGTTCCTATGACAGATTTTACCAGTTTATGGTATTTTAGAGACTTCTTCAGAAAAGTGCACCCTTTAATGCATCACTCCTGACAAAACTGAGTTCCTTATCGTGCTTGCAGATCTTTCTTCCAGGCTGTCATGCCTCATTGATTCCGGAGGGATTACGTAAAACTTTGCATTTCAGAATAATCATGAACATGACTTTCAATGTTTTTCTATCTCTACAGGAAGAAGAGAAAAGCCGCCCAGTTGTCTAATTGCAAGTATGTATGGTGACAACTAGGGTTGAGTGAAACGCAGTATCAGAAGTGGACTTCTATCTGAATTTCAGGGAAAATTAGACTCGCTGCAAAGACGAATTTCCCTGTGCTTTGTGGTAATCAATCAATTTTCCCTGAAATGGCGTAAAAAAAAAATATCGTGTTTAGCTGTAGGGTTGACCATGAGCTTGTGATCCCACTGGTTCCTAGAACAAAGGTGGAATATCCAGGCCCCTTCCAGCCATTAATTCCCTGGGAATATCAGCGACCTAAATGGCTTTTTGTCAGCCATCTTTACACGAGAAGATTGTCCTAGCTTCCTGTAGATCAGGGACAATTGGATAGGAGCCTGACCATAATTAAAGTCGAATGATTTGGTAGACAGACCGGCCAGAAATGTACCAAGGAGGTAGAGATTCTTTGGTGTCTTTGGTGAACCAATGTTCATGGGCAGCAGAATGTTCTTCCTTGTAATAGAAGGAGATACCAAATAATTACTGAATAGATAAGTTCATTGTCAAGAACGATTGATCCAGACTGAGGACAGATATTACTCTTTGTTCCATTTCTCCTCCAAGATCCATATATGCTAAGAAGTCATCAACCACATCCAAAGAAAAGAGTCCAGACAAAGAAGACCTACTGAAGACTACAGAGACAGTGTCTGAAGAGGGGCCACGATTAGCCTAGACCACTGGAGGATACAGAAATGCAAAGTCGAGATGCACTTAAGAGAACCACCGTACAACATTCTGAGCCGTATAATCTAATAAATGTATCGGTACAGCTGAGACATTGTCAGATGGATGCATTCATTTATATATTCCAGCTCTGTACACAGAATAGATCGGTTCGTGGATTTTATAATCTTATTACTACACTCTAACAAGAACTGTAGAGACGGTGGCTAGAGATGAGCGAATCGTGCAAAACTTTATTCGCCAAACTTTTCCTAAGATTCGTATATTCGACGAATAGATTCGTTGAATTTGCGTACAAAATATACGTAATTATATGGCTTTTAGCGAACATTCAGGCACTAATAACGAACGTTCAGGTAAAAAGGTACGCAACCTCTTTGAACACGTACGCATAAGCGTGCAAAGTGCATACGAAAATGATGGGCTTTTCTGAAGAGGAATGGAGGAGCAGGAGAAACGCTCTGCGTCTGACCCCTGGCTACATATGGATACTGTATCAGCAGACGACAGCAGATCATCCGACTGAGACTGAGATGAGCGTGCCATCCACTCCACTACCTCATCCACTTTGTCTTTCACTACAATTTTGCGCCTTGGTGGGTTAGCCTGGTGGAACACTGGCCAAGTATTGCGAATACTACTAGTAGATGCTCCGGCTACAGGTCCTTTGGCGCTGCTGCCCTGTGCCGTCTTCTCCTTTTTTTAGAGCTCGAGGTCTGGCTGGAACTGGATCCCTTTTGCTTATCCATTCCAGACATTTTTCAATTCACTCTGTGGCCCTTCAGCTGGTCTTTGTCCCTGTATCTCCCTGTCTCTCCCTATCTCTCCCTGTCTCTCTCCCTGCCTGATTAATTACTAGCCCTGAACAGGCCCTGCACTTGCCCTGCAGTATCCCTGATATGTGTAATATGGATTCCCAGAGCAATTACACCCCAATTTTCACAAAACAGGTCTCAGAGTCTCAGAACTTCACACACAGTGCTTCTGCTCGTCTCAGCAGTCGCAACAGAAGTGATGCGTCACTGGCTTACCGAGCCTGAGCCAATCAGAGCAAGCCCTGCCCACTAGGTCAGGTGACCTCTTTCTTCCCGGGCTTTTGCACACAAACTAACAGTAAAAGTTCGCTAATGAATTGAATTCGTACGCAACAGCGTATAGAGTAACCCATACGTAGCAATAGCGTACAATTTAAAGGACAAACTACATAGCGAATGCGTACAAAGCCGAAGCGACTCACCTTATATTCAGATTCGCTTCGCAGCTAAATATTTCCAAGATTCGATACGAATCAACGAATCGCCGAATAGATTCGCTCATCTCTAATGGTGGCATATCGTAGTATTATGTGGGGACTGTTTGGCACTACTTTGTAGGCTGTGTATTAAAGCATTACCTGGGCATGCAGGGACATATTATGAGGCCACTGTAGACTAGTATGTGAATACTGTGTGGTAGCATGTGGGCAATGATGGATGTATTATGTGGGCCAAATGTAGAAGTGTGAGGTCAGTACAGCACTTGGCTATTTCTGGTGGTCCCACAGAGCATGAATGGAGCGGCAGGACATGTGCCCAACCTGTTTCTATATTAGATTGGGGTAATGGGAACCCTATTTTCGGGATCATTGGGGGTCCGAGCATTTGGACCACCAGCAATTAATTAGTTATCCCTTATCCTGTGATTGGGAGATAACTGGGAAACTTGGCACAGCCTCTTTATGAGCTAAGGCTACTTTCACACTAGCGGCAGTCCGGATCCGGCAGGTGAAGGGTGCCGCCGGATCCGTGCTGCCGCAGGGACATGTGTGGAGCCGGAACCGCGCTCCGGCCCCACACATGTCACACAGTACATACATACACACAGACACACACACATATACACAGACAAATACACATATATACTTACATGCACCCCGGCAGGTCTCGAGAGTTTTTAGGGAGTCTTTATAACTGTGAATTAACCTAATTTCTTGGGGTAGGGCGTTCCAGAGAACTGTTGCAGCTCGGGAGAAGTCTTGGTTAAAGCTGGGAGAGAGATGTGCGGATTACAGTGGATGTTAGTCGTAAGTCATTTGCAGGACATAGGGCACGGGTTGTGTGGTCGACAGAGATGAGGGAAGAGATGTAGGGGGTGCAGCAATGTGGAGAGCTTTGTGTTTGAGAACGAGCAGTTTAAATTGGATTCTATACTGTATGGGCAACAAGTGCAATGAATGGCACAGGGCTGAGGCATCGGAGTAGCAGTTAGACAGATAGGCGACCCTGGCTGCTGCATTAAAAATTGGTTAAAGATTGGAGAGGAGGAAGTTTGGTGAGGGGGAGGCTAATTAATAGTGTTACAGTAATCGAGGCGGGAATGGATCAGGGCAACAATGAAAGTTTTGTTGTTTCCATAGTGAGAAAGGGGCGGATTCTAGAGATGTTTTTAACCCCTTCAGCCCCGGGCCTGTTTTCACCTTCCTGCCCAGGCCATTTTTTGCAAATCTGACATGTGTCACTTTATGTGGTAATAACTTTGGAACGCTTTTACTTATCCAGGCCATTCTGAGATTGTTTTCTCGTCACATATTGTGCTTCACGACAGTAGTAAATTTTTGGCAAAATATTTCATTTTTATTTATAAAAAAATACCAAATTTACCAAAAATTTGGAAACATTTCCAAATTTCAATTTCTCTACTTTCAAAATACATAGTAATACCTCCAAAAATAGTTATTATTTTACATTCCCCATATGTCTACTTTATGTTGGCATCATTTTATAAATGTCATTTTACTTTTTTAGGACGTTAGAGGGCTTAGAAGTTTAGAAGCCATTTTTCACATTTTCACCAAATTTTCCAAAACCATTTTTTTAGGCACCAATTCAGATATAAAGTGATTTTGAGGGGCTTACATAATGAAACTCACCCATAAATGACTCCATTTTAGAAACTACACCCCTCAAATTATAAAAAACTGCTGTTACAAACTTTGTTAACCCTTGAGGTGTTCCACAAGAATTAGTGGAAAATGGAGGTGAATTTTCAAAATTTCACTTTTTTGGTAGATTATTCATGTTCATAATTTTTTTCTTGCAACACAGTAAGGATTAACAGCAAACTAAACCTCAATATACATTGCTCTGATCCTGCAGTTTACAGAAATACCCCATATGTGGTGGTAAACGTCTCTATGGGTTTGTGGCAGTGGTCAAAAGGAAAGGAGCGCCATACGGATTTTGGAGGCAGATTTTGCTAGAATAGTTTTTAGGCACCATTTTGTAATTGAGAGACCCTGACGTACCCCCACAGTGGAAACCCTCAAAAAGTGACCCCATTTTGGAAACTACACCCTTCAACGAATATATTAAGGGGGTACTGGCCACTTTGACCCCCTAAGTGTTTTACGGAATTTGGAAACACTTGGCTGTGAAAATGAAAAATTGTATTTCTTCCAATAAAATGTTGCTTTAGCCCCCAATTTTTTGTATTTTCATAAGGGGTAACAGGAGAAAAGCACCCCATAATTAGTTACTCATTTTCTCCTGAATGCGGCAACACCCCATATGTGGTGGTAAACTGCTGTGGGGGCACATGGCAGGACTCAAAACAGAAGGAGCGCCATATGGATTTTACAACACAGATTTTGATGGAATGGTTTGCAGGAGCCACGTTTTTTTTTTATTTTGAGTTATTGTCTTATGTGGGGGCTCATTTTTTGCGGGATGAGCTGATGTTTTCATTGGTACCATTTTGGGGTACATAACACTTTTTGATCGCTTGGTATTACACTTTTTGTGAGTCAAGGTGAAAAAAAATAGCTGTTTTGGCATGGTTTTTAAAAAATTTTTTTTACAGCATTCACCAAGGGGGGAAAATCATGTGATATTTTTATACAGCAGGTTGTTACGGACGCGGAGATACCCAATATGTCTAACTTTTTTATTTTTGGAAAGTTTTACACATTAGATTTACTTTTGTACAGAATAAAATCTTTTTTTTGTGTTGCCATTTTCAGAGAGCCATATTTTTTTCAGTTTTCAGGCGATTGTCTCAGGTAGGGTATCGTTTTTGCAGGACAAGATGACGGTTTGATTGGTACCATTTTGGGGTAAATACGCCTTTTTGATCACCTGCTATTACACTTTTTGTGAGGCAAAAGGGAAAAAAATGTCTGTTTTGGCTTAGTTTTTTTTTTTTTCTTTTACAGCATTCGCCTGGGGGGCCATCTCATGCAATATTTTTATAGAGCAGGTTGTTACGGACGCGGCGATGCCCAATATGTCTAACTTTTTTATTTTTGGATAGTTTTACACAATAGATTTATTTTTTGAACAGAATAAAATCTTTTTTTTGTGTTGCCATTTTCAAAGAGCCATATTTTTTTCAGTTTTCGGGCGATTGTCTTAGGTAGGGTATCATTTTTGCGGGACAAGATGACGGTTTGATTGGTACCATTTTGGGGTAAATACGCCTTTTTGATCGCCTGCTATTACACTTTTTGTGAGGCAAGAGGGAAGAAAATGGTTGTTTTGGCATAGGTTTTTTTTGTTTTTTTTGCAGCATTCACCTGGGGGGCCATCTCATGTAATATTTTTATAGAGCAGGTTGTTACGGACGTGGGGATACCAAATATGTCTAACTTTTTTATTTTTGGATAGTTTTACACATTAGATTTATTTTATGAACAGAATAAAATCATTATTTTGTGTTGCCATTTTCAAAGAGCCATATTTTTTTCAGTTTTTGGGCGAATGTCTCAGGTAGGGTATCATTTTTGCGGGACAAGATGACGGTTTGATTGGTACCATTTTGGGGTAAATACGCCTTTTTGATCGCCTGCTATTAAACTTTTTGTGAGGCAAGAGGGAAGAAAATGGTTGTTTTGGCATTGTTTTTTTTTTGTTTTTTTTTGCAGCATTCACCTGGGGGGCCATCTCATGTAATATTTTATAGAGCAGGTTGTTACGGACGTGGGGATACCAAATATGTCTAACTTTTTTATTTTTGGATAGTTTTACACATTAGATTTACTTTTGAACAGAATAAAATCTTTTTTTGTGTTGCCATTTTCAGAGAGCCATATTTTTTTATTTTTCGGGCGATTGTCTCAGGTAGGGTATCATTTTTTGCGGGACAAGATGACGGCTTGATTGGTACCATTTTGGGGTAAATACGCCTTTTTGATCGCGTAGTATTACACTTTTTATGGGGGAATGTGACCAAAAAATGGCTGTTTTGGCACTGTTTTTATTTTTTATTTTTTACTGTGTTCACCTGGCGGGATGGATTATGTGATATTTTTATAGAGCCGGTCGATACGGACGCGGCAATACCTAATATGTCTACTTTTTCTTTTTTTTTCTTTTTTTAACATTTTTTTTTACTTTATTGGGGGGAAAATGGCGTTTTTCTTTTTTTTTACTTGAAACTTTTATTCTTATTTTTTTAACTTTATTTTTTAACATTTTTTTCACCTTTTTTACACTTCTTTTTTTAACTTTTGGGGGTTCTGATCCCCTTCACAATGCATTACAATACTTTGTATTGTAATGCATTGGCTGTAAGTGTATTACTCACAGTAATACACTTACAGCCTGCTTCCTGTGCGATCCAGGGGGCTGGATCGCACAGGCTCGCAGGGATGGCAGCCACGATGCCTAAGGAAGGCATCGGGCTGCCATCCAAGCCATCGGGTCCCCGTCACAGCAGCGCGGGGACCCGATGGCCCCCCCGCTCGGCATCCTGAACATGCGGCACACCTCATGTGCCGCGGTCAGCGCTGACCGCGGCACATGAAGGGTTAATGCGCCGGCATCGGTGTTTTCACCGATGCTGGCGCATTCCCCAGGGGTCTGGCACCTGGGCACTGCCGGACCCCCGCCGCTGATCGGGCGGGCGCAGCTCCTGCACCCGCCCGATCAGCGCGCCGTACATGTACGGCGCTGGGCGTTAAGTCACGTCCCGTTGCGCCGTACATGTACGGCGCTGGGCGTGAAGGGGTTAAGCTGGAGGCAACATAAGCGAGCAAGAGATTGAATATAGGGGGTGAAAGAGAGATCAGTGTTAAACATAACACTGAGACAGTGGGCGTGCTGCCTAGGAGTGATGATGATGCTGCAAGGGCCAATCGTGTCCCAGGTATTTAGGAATGCCGAGTAGTGTGGTGCGGCCTTAATAGTTTCTGTGTGTATCACGGTGCTCCTACCTGGACACCGTCGATCCCCAGGGTTAGACTCCGGAGCAATAAAGGGGAGAGTTGTAGGAGGGGGAGAATAAGTCGAGTCCAGACTTGGTGAACGTTCAACAGCTTTACTTGAATCAACTTGCATCCAGACAATATTCGGTCTTTCTCTTGGTTCCAGCAGGTTTTGTGGTAAACTGGGAGGCAAACTTGAATATTCTGCTTTATCTCTCTGCTGTGCCAAACTGTTCTAGTACCTTTGGAGTGGGGTGCCTTTGGCTATTGACCACCCTGTGTTCTTCCCTTTCGGAGTGCCACTGCTACCTGCCACCAGCCGACCACCCTGTTATCTTCCCTTTTGGAGTGCCATCCACTGCCACCAGTAGCCAGAGCTCTACCCAGTGCTGCTTCCAGCCCGCCACCCTGTATATCGAATGATTACTTTTTGTATTAATGTTCTTTATATTCAATTCACGTATGTCTTCTTGTTTGTATACCTTTCTTTACTCTGCTGTGTTTGTCTCATAGTTGTCTTATCTCTACTATTGTTTAATTGTTGACCATACAGTCTGTGTATTTGGGGTCTGGTTTTACATTTATGGCTGTGTCTTGGACACTTCGCAAACATTGCCTCATCTAAACAAAGGTTTACAAGTGTCCATAGTTAATCAATAGTCACCTAAGGTATAAAAGGTGAGTGTCTGTAAGCCCAAGGTGGGGGGGGGGGGTCCATGGAACATGCAGATGTTCAGGAGTGACAAGACTGCTCAGGTGCAGCCATGTCAAGAAGTCAACTACTTTCGCAACCGGGTATCCCTGGTGATCCAGTGGAGGGCTCCCCCTGGACAGATGTATTTTTAACTTATAGCTAAGTATACCTTTGGTTTTATTCTTGTTTATTGTACTTGTTATGATTCTTGTTTACTTTACTTGTTTCTTCTCTATTTTTGTTTATCATTTAACCCCTTCACCCCCAGCGCCGTACATGTACGGCGCTGGGGCGATGCGGGCACATGGCGCCCGCTCACGGGTGCGGCGGGCGTCATGGCCGGCAAGTCTCTGCTGTTTCTAACAGCAGAGACTTGCCGCTACTTACCGCCATCGGCGGCGTCTTCTGGGGTGACTAGATGCCGTGATCACACGTGATCACGGCATCTAGTTGCGTCTAAACCCGGAAGCGTTCGCTTCCGGGTGGTGTACAGACACCCCGTGTGGCCAATCGGGGTGTCTGTACACCATATGAAAACTGTAATCCTCGCTGGTGAGGATTACAGTTTTCAAAGTGCAATTCTTATTCTGGCCACTAGATGGCAGGCCAGGATAAGAAATGAGCAATTGATGGATTTCTGAGTCTATAAAACCCAGAATTGCTCATAAAGAAAAAAAAAAAGCCACAATTTATAAGCCCATATTTGAGCTTTCTAATAGTAAAAAAAAAATTAAAAAAAAATGTTAAAAAATATATAAAAAATAAAAAAGATGTAAAAGTTCAAATCACCCCCCTAAGTAAAAAATAAATACCTAAATAACAATAAATATAGACATCATGGGCATCACCGTGACCGAAAACGCCCGTACTTTTAAAATATAAAAAAAAAATTCCAATACGGCGAATTGTGTGGCGGAAAAAAAGCGTCCAAATGGCGATTTGTCGTTTTTTGTCGCTTTTTTTTTCTAAAAAAAATTAAATAAAAAGTGATCAAAAAGTCATACACACCCCAGAATGGTATCAATAAAAACTTCAGATCGTCCCGCAAAAAATGAGCCCCCATACAGCTCTGTACACATAAATACCAAAAAGTTATAGGGGTCAAGATTTGACAAGGAAAAAAAAAAAAAAAAAAAAAAAGGGCAACTTTCTAATTATTTTATCACTATGAAAACGCAGGAAAAACTATACATATTAGGTATTGCCGGATTCGTACTGACCAGTAGAATGAAAGTAACGGATCAGTTTTAATGCACATCGAACGCTGTAAATAAGAAACCCGTAGAACTGTAGCGGAATAGCGTTTTCTTTGCAATTTCACCCGGTTTGGAATTTTTTTCCCGCTTCCCACTACACCGTATGCAATATTAAATGGTGGCGTTGGAAAGTACAACTTGTCCCGCAAAAAACAAGCCCTCATACAGCTATGTGAACAGAAAAATAAAAGAGTTATGGCTGTTTGAAGGCAGGGAGCGCAAAACGAAAATGCAGAACCGAAAAAAGCTCCGGGGGTGAAGGGGTTAAGTAAACTATATTTTTTTCCACTTAGCTATTGTGTGTGGACCTATTTATTCTCGCATCATAAAATTCACAGTAAAACAATTGGTGTCAGAAGTGGGATGCGTGAATAAATATGTTGTGGTAGAGGGGTAGAAAGTAGTGAATTTGATCCCTGATGAGATACTGTTCCCGGCCACTCACTAATGTTGGTATTGAGCAGGACACTTTTGCGGAACCCCGAAAAGTGGAGCTGTTTATGGCGATATATAGCTCTATGCAGGTCGAGTGAATGTCTGTATTTAGCTTGTAAGTACTCAGGACTTTGTGGTTGTCTAACAATTTCGTACGATTTGTTGCAACGTGTGGGGGCAGCTATTTGCTTCTACTAGTTTCTTCAGAGAAGTTTCTGTACCCTGGAAAGTAGGGTGGGTGCTGCAATCTTTCCAGAGAAGTGTTTCAATAGATATCTGTTCCCTGAAGAGCAGGATGGGGGAGCAGTTTGCTTTACTCAGTTTCTTTAGTGTTTTGAGTTTAGTAAAAATGTTGAGAGTTCTCAGTGGTTGATACCTTTAATGGTTAGCTGAGATAGAGGATGACAAAAGGCTGATGTAATGATCCCTTCATCCGGCATGGTGGGAATATTTGTGTTGTTCCAGCATAAACGTCTAAGGCTACTTTCACACTAGCGTTTTATAATTCCGGTATTGAGTTCCGTCATAGGGGCTCAATACCGGAATAAAACGCTTCAGTTTTGTCCCCATTCATTGTCAATGGTCACAATGTGAAAACAAAGAGGTTGAGCTGTTTTATGTGCAGTGTTTGTGTAAGGAAGGCTATAGTATGATGTGTGAAGACCAACTAACTAACCTTCTACCCAAGGCATGAAATAGAGCCTACCTTGTTAGTACCCAGAATGAAAGGAATGTGGTTAAGTATGTCTCTGCTACTGATCCATATCTGGAAAAGTTGTGTGGGAGCTTGTACTTTCCCTAAATCTCAATAGCAGTTTTTATACAATGGAAGTGAATTTTGTTTGTTAACGTTGACCAGTCAGAGATGGATAGTCTGATGGTTTTATGTATTAAAGTGACATTCATAGGATTGTTCACAACTTATGATGTAATATGTCTGTGTTTTATTTGCAGGTGCCGGAGTTTCGCTACAGGGTATATAAAATATATACATCTTGTATGTGTGTAATGTGCTCTAAATAAGAAGGGATACATGAAATGTTGGTAGAGAAAGTTGATTCTTTAAGAAGTTATATAGAACGAGTGTAACATGTATTGTTATGGATTGAGATAGCAAAATAAATCCACGTCGTAGTAAATGTATACAGAAATAATTTGGCTTGAAAACAGTAATAAATACTTTTGTTTCCCCAACTATAATGAGTTTTGTTTACTTTTGTTTTGCAGTTTATGACGTCCAGAAAGCCTTGGACCTTTTAAATGTAGTTAACATTCTGTTTGCTTTTTAGGAAAATTTGGCCAGAAAAAGAGAATTTGAGAAAATGTGATCACTGAACCATTGATAGTTTTTTTTCCGTTAGCCTATGAAAATATAGAGGTTTTATTTTGATGCATATTTGTGGATTTTTGAAGAGCTTGGTATTTTGAGATTTTTGTTTTTTACATTTTTTTTGTGTGAAAATGATGGGCCCATATGTGTTTTGTGTATGTACTGTACATGTCTACATGTCTGTATTGTTTCATGTTCTCAAGACAGTTTGCAGAAGCTCATCGGCTAGTAGTTAACAAGTTACTGAAGAAAGACAATCAGTACAATTTGCCCAATTCATGGGGGTAGGGACAAATGACATAGAGGGGTGGGAGGAGGAAGGTGGTACCTCACAGGGAGAATGACTGCCCCTGACAGCTTAGATGTAACAGACACTTTGCTCCTCCCTGAAAAATATGTCATATGCCACCAAATGAGATAAAGAAAATGAAGAAACCTGTTAAGTAGAGTGATTGCAGTTAAACTCTGGATGTGTACACATGGTTTAGGCCTCTTTCACATTAGCGGCAGCACAGATCCGGCAGGTGAAGGGTGCAGCCGGATCCATGCTGCCGCAGGGACATGTGTGGGGACGGAACCACGCTCCGGCCCCACACATGTCACACAGTACATACACACACACACAGACATATACACATACAAATACACATACATACATGCTCCCGGAAGGTCTCCACAGCACAGGAAGAGCAGGACGGTGCACACATAGGACGATTTCCCACAGCGCCCTCTGCTGGGCGCCGGGTGGAATCGTCCTATGTGTGCGCCGTCCTGCTCCTCCTGCGCTGTGGAGACCTGCCGGGAGCATGTAAGTATGTATGTGTATTTGTATGTGTATATGTCTGTGTGTGTTTATGTGTATGTCTGTATGTATGTGTGTATGTATGTGTGCAGGTGACGGATCCGTCATGAACTCCATTGAAAGTCAATGGAGGACGGATCCGTTCACTGAGTGTGTCACACCGAACAGATCCGTCCCCATTGACTTCCATTGGGGGTCATTCCGGATCCATCTTGGTGCGGATAAACAGTACGGAGAGCATGCTGCGGTTTGCTCTCCGGTCTGAAGACGGAATGGAATGCTTTCAGGAGCCTCCGTTGTCTTCAGCTCAGTTTTGTCCCCATTGACAATGAATTGAGGCAAAACTGAAGCGTTTTTTTTCCGGTATTGAGCCCCTATGACTGAACTCAATACCGGAAAAAGAAAACGCTAGTGTGAAAGTAGCCTTAGCTGAACTGTTTATATTTGGTTTAGTACAATAGTGTTATCAATAACAAGACAATGGTGTGATAAAATAAGCAAACAAATGAGCAAAAGTATTTATATTGCCACACTGTATGCATTGTTGATCATACTGCTAATTGCCCAGGCATGTGGTAATACAATACAAGGTGTTTGCTGTATAAGAACTGAAAGATGAAAACATGCAAGTTTATAAACCTTATAGAGGGAATAAGGCTACTTTCACACTAGCGTTTTATAATCACGGTATTGAGTTCCGTCATAGGGGCTCAATACCGGAAAAAAAACGCTTCAGTTTTGTCCCCATTCATTGTCAATGGGGACAAAACTGAACTGAAGACAATGGAGTGCTCCTAGAAGCATTCCGTTCCGTCTTCAGACCGGAGAGCAAACCTGCTCTCCGGTCTGGGCATCCGCACCAAGACGGATCCGGAATGACCCCCAATGCAAGTCAATGGGGACGGATCCGTTTGGTGTGACACACTAGTAAACAAATCCGTCCTCCATTGACTTTCAATGGGGGGGGTCATTCCGGATCTGTCTCCCTGCAATTTCCCCTCCCTCCAGCAGGTGGCGCTGTGTGTAAACTTACCCTTGTGCGTGCCGTCCTCCTGTTCTGCGCCGTCCTCCTCCTGCTGTCCGGGCCTATGTAAGTATATATGTATGTATGTATGTATGTAAGTTTATGTATGTATGTGTAAGTCTATGTGTGTATGTATGTATGACACTGACACGTGTGGGGCCGGAGCACGTTTCCGGCCCCACACGTGCATCTGCGGCAGCACGGATCCGGTGGCACCCTTCACCCGCCGGATCCGTGCTGCCGCTAATGTGAAAGTAACCTAATATGTATTTGGTGTTTATTTTAATTATTTGGGCTCCGACCACCACCCAACATAAACATCGCTTGCTCTATGCCATTTTGTAGGCCGGAGAGAAAAATATCCAGGCTGATGTCTGACAGTTGGACCCCGTCAGGGCGCATTAACGCCCGGTTGTCGCCCTCTAACTGACGGTGCCTAACCACTAATCCCGCACGTGATCGAATAAAACGAGAAATACGGCCGTTAACAGTTCTGCGACATTTTTCCAACGCCTCAGAGTCCCTTGCCCCATGCCACACCACCCGAGGGATAATCTCCGACCATACGATCACTAGTTCTGGGAAGAAGGAAGCAAATCTTTCCATGTCAGCTCTCATCAGGGTCATCAGTTCGGCCATGCGCACCGTGCAGAGGTCGTTACCTCCTGCATGTACTATTAAAATGACCAGACCGACTGATGAGCGACTAATGTCGACCACCTCCGGCAGTACTTGGGGCCACCTGAGGCCGCGGATGCCTCTCCAAAAAACATCAACTTCCCGGAAACCTAGCGTGCGACCGCCCGGCCTGCAGTCAGCCCTCTGGGCAGCCCAGAATACGTGGGAGTGACCCACTATCCAGACTGCCGGGCGAACCATACCTGCCAGAAACATAAAGACATATGCATAATAACACATTTGAATGACAAAAGATACTTGATGCCTTTTTTTATAACAAATCTGGGCGTATATACATTGAATAACATGCAGAGCGCCATCTGCCTATCCGCATAACCTCCGCTTCTGATAATCCAGCGCGCGCTGCTTCCATTGCCGCGCCAATTCGGAAGAAATGAGTACCAAAATATTTTGGGTCAACTCCCGTATGATGTAGACATTTCTTATAAAGGTAAATTGAAATTTAGTAAGAGGGGAACCATCCTGATGCACTAAGAAAAGGTCGCCAGCAGGGCGTATCCGGGCGTACTCAGACACTAAGCTCACCGGGCATGCTGGACCATTAACACGACTGAGGTGGATCCATGCACCGCGGCCGAACTGATCCGTTTTGGATCGGCGTATGCGGATTCTAACCGATCCATTACTACACACAACATCCGATGCCAAAAGGCCACCTGTCTTATGTCGTGAAGGGGGCAATAGTTCTCTGATCCTGAGGGCGCCGAATAATGTGAGGCTAAAGCTGGTAGCTAAAAGGCACGTTTCAAATGGGGAATTACAAATATGTCTGCAATTGGTTGTTAAACCGCAGAGAAGCGAGTAAGAAACCGGCCGCCTGCATTCCTGCCGGACCAGTTCCTTACGCCAACCCTTCAAGGCTTGCGATATAACAAAACATTTGGTCACATCATGGAAGGTACGCATGCGCAAATGAAAGGCGATGCCCGAAAATCTATGCTGCGCTACCGTTGCAGAAAGACCTATCTGACGCAACTGCAATAAATACTCAATCGCCACCTATAAACAAACCTCTGCCCCACTAATGTCTCTGTCATCTGCTACTGCCAGGAATTCATCCCACGCCTTACCGTGAGCACGCCAAGTTGCTGGCATAACTGAAGAGGAGATCAGCGACATCAACTGTTGTCCACCAGCTGCCAAAGGTGTTTGGGGCAACAGACGCCATCCGGGTTCGCTTCCGGTAGGAGGGATCGGAATTCCTGCTAATGAAATCGAGACAACGCATCAGCAGTAGCATTACAAGAGCCTGGAACGTGTCGTGCTCGGAAGTAGATCTTGTGCTCCAAGCATCTAAGCACCAAATGTCTTAGAAGGCAAAGTACCGGGAAACATGAAGATGACAACGTATTAATGCAGTGCACAACGCTTAAGTTGTCCGTCCAAAAGCAAACTTGCCGGTTAGCCAACTTAAGTCCCCAAATTTCGACTGAAACAATGATAGGGAACAATTCTAGCAAAGTCAAATTGCGGCAAAGACCCGCAGTTGACCAAGAATCAGGCCATGGGGCTGCGCACCACTCTGTGCCATAAATGGCACCGAAACCACACGAACCCACGGCATCTATAAACAAAGAAAGGACCTCATTATTGCACTCTTGGGCTAAAAAACATGTGCGCCCGTTGTATTGTAACAGGAAGTCTCTCCAAACCGTCAAATCAGCTTTCAATTGCCTTGTTATCCGTATATGATGTCGAGGAGAGGAAGCGCCCCGTGTAGCCAACGAGAGGCGATGGGAAAAAAAACCCTTCCCATAGGCATTATTCTGCAAGCGAATACCAACAAACCAAGGAGTGACTGAACCTGAACCAGGTTTGCTTTGCGAACGGCTAAGAATCCCTCTATTAACTGCAAAAGTTTTTGTAGCTTGTCTTCTGGTGGACGAAACATCATCGCGACGGTATCGATCTCTATACCCAAAAAGGAAAGGCAAGTAACCGGGCCTTCAGTTTTTTCTGGAGAGATGGGAACACCGAAACGGCTCATGAGATACAGGAAGGTATGCAATAGAAATCGGAATCCCTCACCACCACCAGGAGCGACAAATAAAAAATTCGTCCAAGTAGTGGATAATGGCTTGGGAACCCGATTCATACTGAACAGCCCATTCTAAGAATGAACTAAAAAGTTCAAAATAATGGCACGATATTGAACAACCGATCGGGAGGCAAGTATCATAGAAATATAATCCGTCCACGGAACACCCAACAAATGATAACAATCAGGGTGGACCGGGAGGAGCCGAAAGGCTGATTCAATATCAGACTTCGCCAGGAGTGCGCCCTGTCCTGCATCGCGGACCAGTGAGACGGCCCTATCGAAAGATACGTAGGAGACAGAGGCGTCCTCCAGGGAAATAGAATCATTAACAGAATTACCTTTAGGGTATGAAAGGTGATGTATAAGTCTGAATTTGCCTGGTTCCTTTTTGGGTATATGGCCCAATGGGGAAACTCGCAGGTTCGTGAATGGCAGATGAACAAAAGGGCCCTCTATCCTACCCATAGACACTTCTTTATGAATCTTATCGCGTAAGGCGTCAGGGTATTCTCTTGCAGACTTAAGGTTATCAGAAGGTTGAAGGGGTGTCTGCTAAGGTTGAAGGGTATGAAGAAACCAAACGTGAAACCAAAACGCAACTGTGCTGCCGCCGTTTTATTGGGGTATAGGTCTAGCCATGGGGTTATCGCGGTTATGGACACTTGAGTCTTTTGGGTCACCAGGAGGTAAGGCAGGTTTTGCAGCTTTGCTTTGGGCCTGAGAGCAGCGAGGGGCGATATGGGGGCCTCCGCAAGTCGAACATTCATGTTTGTACTTGCACACGCCTGCAAATCGGCAGTGCCCCTCGTTGAAAAGCCAACATGGTACTGGGCGTCGCATGGCCACTGGTCCTTGAGGAGACGTTGTCCCGGAACCAGTGGCCATGCTTGGAAAGGGGGGTCTCTGATTGACCATTAGACGTAACCACACGTCCGGAGCTTTAACTCCCCATCCAATATCAGGCTGTATGGCGAGGTGACGGCGAAATTCTTCATCGTACCTCCACCATGCGGATCCGCCGTGCGATTTGTAAGCACTAAAATTGTATCCATATAAACGAAGAGCTCAGGACAACGCTTGGGATGACGCTGACCCATCACGCAACCTAATACCACGAAAGCCTGGAGCCAATTATTCATGGTCTTTGCTACTTGCGGTCGTCTCTCATATACCCTATCTGTAGGATGACGCTCTTTGTCTATGGTATGTTGGTCAACAGTGATAAGCGACCATCTACATACTGGTTTGCCCATATTTTTTCCCGAACTTCCTCCTCCAAATGAGAGCCCAATAGGCTAACTCCGCAAAAGAATGAATCTTTATGAACGCTAGCTTGTACCAGAATAGGTTTTTTTGCCGGAGGAGGAGGTTGGGCAATGACAGGCTACAATTGATTAAGTAACACTTTAAGCGCAGAGACGACATCGGGGTTACTTATCCCCACCTTTTATACACTGCACCAGCTGAAACAAGTGGGGAGAGGGGGGGGGGGTATTAACCCTGTTTTCCCCAAGCCTTAGGGAGGGATCACAGCAGTCCCATACCCCTTTCCATATTCCTTCAGGGGCTCCACAGATAGTTTTTTGATATTTTTGTTTTGTTGCATTCACTTAATGAAGGGGTGGTGATAGCAAACATCAGGACTGAGACTATGAAGAGTTTTCACATCAACTCCACCATAGATTTATTATTGCCATGAACTGAGTTTCCCCAATCTGGATCAAGTTTGTTTAAGTATTACTCTGAGCAGGTGTAGGTGCTTATTGCTTGTGAGCCTGAAGATTCAGCAGCCTGATCCGGATGTTCTATAGAGGTGCCAAGATGATGATGCACAAGTCCAGGAGAGGAGACCCTCACCAGATGTAACAGCCTTCCAGAGACATGGCATTTGGGCCCAACAATACGCCTTTAGCCACAAGCCTGCTATAACACAAAGGACTTTGCTGCTTGCACTGTTATTGCCCAGAGGTGGACTTTATAGTTGGGAAAGAGTATGACTAAGGCTCTTACCAGAAAACCACCAACCAGCAGGGCCGATGCCAGTTATAATAATCTCCAGACTTGTGAAGGAGGGCTACACATCAAGTCTCCTTTCTGAAGACCAGAGACAGCAGTGATGTTCCGAACAGCCACAATTACCTGAGAAAAGGGGCTCTAGAGTCTGTACAAGCAACCTTCACACCTGCATTCTCCTCACCCATCAACACAGATGAGGGAGGGGGGAAGACTGAGACAAAGACAAACTATTGAGACTATATAAGAGTTGCACCAGAAAGAAGATCTTCACAAAAGAGTGCTTCATATTTTCAGACATGGATATTTTGTATATTTGTTTTTCTGTAAGCCCCCATGACCATGAATTTCTGTTATAAGCAACCGACATATGTGAACAAAGCTGTAGTGTTTAGATTATAATATCACTACATTGAGGAATAACTGTAGAGAGTTATTTAGATGTGATACCAAGTATAGGGTGATAGGAGTTAAAGGGGTTGTCCGAGTTATTTTTTTGTCCTTTGTATGTTTCTAACTAGTCAAATACAACAGCTTGTCCATAGACTTTCTGCTTCTAAAACTGCTGGTTTATCAGATTTCACACAGGGTCACATGACCTAGGATGTCAGCTTGCCTCCATGCTAATCTTGCATTCATGCACAAGGCTCAGAGATCAGATAACAGCCTGTACACGAGACGTCACTGTGCTGGCCACGCCCCCCTGCTCTGCCACTGCTGCTATCTGCTCTCTCCCTGGATTCTTTCAGATAAAACATTAACCCCTTCAGCCAGAACACACTGGAGGCTTTACAACAGCAGCTGCAGATGTAAAGAGACACAGGATCTGCCCTCCTCATCCTTCATACACAAAGCTGACACTGGAGCTGATCTGGAGGAGATGCAAAGTACAAGAACAGGTAGGGGGAAGACCCCGTGTGTATCAGCAGTGTCATTGTACAGCTGGGACTTATAGTCCTACACATACAACATGCTGCTGAGTATTCCAGCAGACATGTCACTCAGGCCAGCTCTTGTATTCACTGCCTTTGCATAGCAGGAAGGGGGGGTGGGGCAGGGATTGTTATTACTGCAGGTAAACAAAGGCCAGAGGAGGATTTTTTTGCCTAAAACTTGCTTAACTTAGTTATATATTGCTGCCCATCAGATTTACAGTACTATACATTTTTTTTTCATAACTTGGACAACCCCTTTAAAGATTAAACCCAGGGGTGGATTGAGTAATTTAGATGGGTAAGAGACAAATAATAGTGTGATTAGCTAGTAGTTTATAGTGGGAGTGAATGAAAATAAAAAACAAGGGGTGGAATGTATATCGAATGATTACTTTTTGTATTAATGTTCTTTATATTCAATTCACTTATGTCTTCTTGTTTGTATACCTTTCTTTACTCTGCTGTGTTTGTCTCATAGTTGTCTTATCTTTTTACTATTGTTCTATTGTTGACCATACAGTCTGTGTATTTGGGGTCTGGTTTTACATTTATGGCTGTGTCTTGGACACTTCGCAAACATTGCCTCATCTAAACAAAGGTTAATCTTTACAAGTGTCCATAGTTTAATCAATAGTCACCTAAGGTATATAAAGTGAGTGTCTGTAAGCCCAAAGGGGGGGGGGGGGGGTCCATGGGACATGCAGATGTTCAGGAGTGACATGACTGCTCAGGTGCAGCCATATCAAGAAGTCAACTACTTTCGCAACCGGGTATCCCTGGTGATCCAGTGGAGGGCTCCCCCTGGACAGATGTATTTTTAACTCATAGCTAAGTATACCTTTGGTTTTATTCTTGTGTTTACTTGTTTCTTCTGTATTTTTGTTTATCATTTAAGTAAACTATATCTATTTCCACTTAGCTATTGTGTGTGGACCTATTTATTCTCGCATCATAAAATTCACAGTAAAACACACCCCGTGCCACTTTAAAGGGGTTCTCTGGGAATTAAGAAAATTAAATTATGTAAATATTAGTTTATTATAAATATTTTCCCAAATACCTTTCATTAGTTATAATGGCTCTTTTTGTCTAGGGAGTAATGATTAGGAGAAACAAAATGGCCGCCGTCCTATTAGTACACACAAAACCTGTCCTAATCACACAGCAGAACTGTTAAGGGGGACACAATCTGTCCTCTTAGGGGTCAGGTCAGTTGTCCAAATTAGAAGAACGTGTGTGTGCACACGGTAAGATCTCAAGATGGACACAAATGTCAGTTTGGAGTCTCCCAACACGCTTAGGCGCTGAGGTATTCTGGGCTGACTCCGTTTATTACAAAAGCATGTACACACAGTAGAAATGTTGGTGAGTTTCGTTTCCCCAGCAAGCTGATAAGCATTAAACACACATTCCTTTGCTCTTCTAGTCACACGTCATGATTAATCCACCGCAGGGTACTGGAGAGGGGGGGGGTCGAACCTGTCCTAAAATGTACCAGGATATAAGCTCCATCTTAGACACGCTGCACAGGTAAGGGAAAATAGCTTTGAATACATGTATATACAAATGACATCATACTGTGAGAGGAAAATTCAGTATTTCAGCCGGTCTACCTTCACAGAACAAGTTACTTCACAACACTGAGGTAAAGAGCTGCCTCATCCTCCTCTCTGCTTTGCTTGTCAGATATTATGATCCTATGGACCCCGGTGGTCAATACCAGACGGCAAAGAGGGAAGAACACCCCACTGAGAATGACCCCGAGAAGATGAAACCAACGGCTTGGTTTCAACAGAGAAGATACCTGATCAAAATGACTCTGTGTAATGTATATCTTTCAGAAATGGCATATTAAGAGTTTTAACAACAGTTGCCTAGATGAGGTTATAGGTTCACTAAAAAGGAAGTCTCCCCCCCCTATACCACTCCACATTGCTCTATAACATTTCACATCCAATTCACCTTACTTATAGTATATCATGATTTACTACACAATGTGCCTTCAGTGCTACACTTTATTATACTTAGGTT
The DNA here is from genome assembly GCA_900303285.1 of Rhinella marina. NCBI lineage: Eukaryota > Metazoa > Chordata > Amphibia > Anura > Bufonidae > Rhinella > Rhinella marina. The sequence continues at coordinate 9,106 of ONZH01017229.1, read as the reverse complement.
TACTAAAATTGCCAGTAAGGTGCTCAGCGAGGCAGTTACCAACTAAGCATTGTTTAAGTACTGGCTTGTTGTTTTTCTTTTCCTTATTTTTGGTTTTGTTCCTCAGGTTGACTGTACAATCAGGTCATATTAGCTAGACAGGGTAGACAGAGGTACCTTTTCTCCGGCAGACTCTGTGGCAATTTACTTTTAAGATCACACCTTTTTATCAACCAGTGTTGCAAGCTGCAATACTCTACATTTACAAAAGTACAACATATATTGATCTTTTTATGTACTGCATCTATGTTAATATTAACATGCTTATCTCACTCCATTTCTATAGATAATGGCTGACATTGTTATATGAACCTTTAATGTCAGAGGTCTAAATGCGCCAGCAAAAAGGAACCAAATCTGTAAGCAATTAAGGCTACTTTCACACTAGCGGCAGCCCGGATCCAGCAGATGAAGGGTGCCGCCGGATCCGGGCTGCCACAGGTACATGTCAGTCACATACATACACATACATACACACACTACATACACTTACACATACATACTTACATAGCAGGAGCAGGACGGCACTGAACTGGAGGAGGATGGCGCGGCAGAAGGGTAAGTTTACCCACAGCGCCCCCTGCTGGAAGGAGGGGAAATTGCAGGGAGATGGATCCGTCCTGAACTCCATTGAAAGCCAATGGAGGACGGATCTGTTTACCATGTTGGTCACACCAAATGGATCCGTCCCCATTGACTTGCATTGGGGGTCATGACGGATCCATCTTAGTGCGGATGCCTGGACCGGAGAGTTTGTTCTCCGGTCTGGAGACGGAACAGAATGCTTCCAGGAGCAGTCCGTTCTCTTCAGTTCAGTTTTGTCCCCATTGACAATGAATGGGGACAAAACTGAAGCGTTTTTATCCGGTATTGAGCCCCTATGACGGAGCTCAATACCGGAATTTAAAAACGCTAATATGAAAGTAGCCTAAGTAAACTCAAGGTAGGAATTGCACTCTTACAAGAGACACACTTCCGCTCCAAACATATTCCTAGATTGAACCATTTGAAATATGACAAGTGGTACCATAGTACCTCCCCTAGATCCGCTTCTCGTGGAGTTAGTATAGCTTTCCACAAGAATGTTCCTTTTGAGGCGCGATCGGAACTCTCAGACTCTAATGGGAGGTATCTGTTTCTAAAAGGGGTAATCGGATCCCAGATATGCACTTTTGGAAACATATACGCCCCGAACACACATCAGACTGAATGGATTATAGATACATTAGCTAAATTTAGAGATTTTGCAGAAGGGTGCATTATACTTGGAGGAGACCTTAAAGGTGTTCTCCGGGAATTAAGAAAATGAAAATACGTAAATATTACTTTATTATAAATATATTCCCAAATACATTTCATTAGTTATAATGGCTCGTTTTGTCTGGGGAGCAATCATTAGGAGAAATAAAATGGCCGCTGTCCTATTAGGACACACAAAACCTGTCCTAATCACACAGCAGGACAATTTACTTCACAACACTGAGGTAAAGAGCTGCCTCATCCTCCTCTCTGCTCTGCTTGTCAGGGGTTATGATCCTATATAAAGATAAGATCTTTAGCTGAATATCTGTAGGAATGGAATTCATGAGGAGACATGAAGTATAGAGAGGAGGTGGGGATGTAGATAATGAGCAGCAGCTCTTGTATGCAGTCTCCATTACCACAGTATGTCCTGTCCGTCCTCTCTGTACTTCATGTCTCCTTATGAACTCCATTCTTATAGATATTCAGCTGAAGATGTTATCATCCATATTCAGGATCATAATCCCTGACAAGCAGAGCAGAGAGGAGGATGAGGCAGCTCTTTACCTCAGTGTTGTGAAGTAACTTGTCCTCCTGTGTGATTAGGACAGGTTTTGTGTGTACTAACAGGACGGCGGCCATTTTGTTTCTCCTAATGATTGCTCCCCAGACAAAACGAGCCATTATAACTAATGAAATGTATTTGGGAATATATTTATAATAAAGTAATAATTAGGTATTTTCATTTTCTTAATTCCCGGAGAACCCCTTTAAGGTTGGTTTCGTTTTTCAGACTGCCATCACTGGTGCCCGCTACCCCATGGTTCTGCCTTCCACTTCTAATTCCCGGAGAACCCCTTTAATATTACACTTCAGCCTCATCTTGACTCATCGTCGAGGCAATCAGCGATCTCTCAATCTACTCTTTCACTGATAAGATCACCTTTACAGGAAAGCTCATTAGCAGATATCTGGAGATCCTTTTGCCCTGAGGATAGGGATTATACATATTACTCCCAATGGCACAACTCCTACAGCCGTATTGATTATATATTTGCACCACACCACCAACTACATCTTTGTAAAAAAGTTTGGATAGATAATATAGTTTTATCCGACCATGCCCCAGTAATACTTAAATACAATCTATTGGGCCTCCCCAGGAGAACCAATAGCTGGCGCTTTATACCACTTTATTAGATAATAAAGACAATATAACACAAATACAGAACCATGTCTCTAATTATTTTACTTTAAATGATACCCCAGATATATCAAAAGGAATATTATGGGAGGCACACAAATCAGTACTGCGGGGACACCTGGGTTCTCATATCAATAGGAAAAGGCAAAAACAGATTAGTGATTTGTATCAACAAATACAGACATTAGAATCTATCCATAAACAGACTTCTGGAGTCTCTAAATAAAACTAGAACAGATCTCAAGAATGTTCTTAATGACTCCACGGCTAAAGCATTCTTAAACTCCCAGTTTAAATATTACGCGCACGGAGATGAGGCGTCTAAACTCCTACTCTCACAGATAAAGAAAAGGAAGGCTCAATCTTTTATCCCCCTGATTAAGACACAAGACACAAAATTGCTTCACACAACAGAACAAATAGCCCAGGGGTTTTGTACCTATTATAGCGAGTTATACAATTTGCAGAACACGTTAGATAAACAAGCCATAGAGGAGCAGAGGATAAAAATAGATGATTGGCTGCACACACTACACCTTCCTCGAATAGGATGAAAACCAGAAATGATCACTCACAAGACCCTTTACAATTAAGGAGCTGGAAAAGGCCCTAATGGAGACACCATCCAACAAAGCCCCGGGTCCGGATGGATTCTCCATCCCGTATTACAAAACTTTTAAAATGTTATTATTGCCCCATCTTTTGAATGTCTGTAATAAAACTCTTCAAGGTGACCCTCTCCCACCTCAAATGCTACACGCCTTTATTTCCATCATCCCTAAGGAGGGGAAAGACACAACTATCTGCTCGAATTACAGACCTATTTCCCTATTAAACAATGATCTAAAATGATTAGCTAAGATGATTGCCAACAGGTTGAAACCATTATTACCAGGATTAATATTCCCAGAACAAGTAGGTTTCATTCCCCACAGAGAGGGGAGAATGAATACCACCCGCTTATTCAGGCACGTTTCTATAGGCGGGCGAGGGGTGCAGGTGTCTGGGAAGAAGAGGGGGGAGCTGCGCTGCCTGCGCCTTCTTATATCTTCATTAACAGGCTGTGCTGCTGGGTTACTTACTAACAGCCCTGCTGCTGCTCCACTAGGGCGGAGCGCGCTGATCTCTGGAGGGGCAGGGCCTGGAACATGTCTGGAACACCCAGACAAGAGCGCTGTGCAGGGACTCATGGAGACATCACAGCGCTGCTGCGGGCCCCCCCTGCATCACTTACTTGAGGTGGGAGCGCCATCTTAGTGAGACTCACCAATTCCCTCTCCACTCTGTCAGTCAGTCAGTGTGAAGAAGTGTGGCACTGTGGCTCATAGTTGTCTTCAAGTCCTCCCCCAGGCCAGGAGGTTCAGTCAGGAAGTTCCAGCAGCAGGTTAGGTATAGTCAAGTTTAAGTTAAAAGGGTAGTAAGTTACAAATCCAGTATTGGGCATATTGGGCATATTGGGGTTACTGTCTGTAGTCTGTACATGTTATGTACATGTATATATATATATATATATATATATATATATATATATACACTCACCGGCCACTTTATTAGGTACACCATGCTAGTAACGGGTTGGACCCCCTTTTGCCTTCAGAACTGCCTCAATTCTTCGTGGCATAGATTCAACAAGGTGCTGGAAGCATTCCTCAGAGATTTTGGTCCATATTGACATGATGGCATCACACAGTTGCCGCAGATTTGTCGGCTGCACATCCATGATGCGAATCTCCCGTTCCACCACATCCCAAAGATACTCTATTGGATTGAGATCTGGTGACTGTGGAGGCCATTTGAGTACAGTGAACTCATTGTCATGTTCAAGAAACCAGTCTGAGATGATTCCAGCTTTATGACATGGCGCATTATCCTGCTGAAAGTAGCCATCAGATGTTGGGTACATTGTGGTCATAAAGGGATGGACATGGTCAGCAACAATACTCAGGTAGGCTGTGGTGTTGCAACGATGCTCAATTGGTACCAAGGGGCCCAAAGAGTGCCAAAGAAATATTCCCCACACCATGACACCACCACCACCAGCTTGAACCGTTGATACAAGGCAGGATGGATCCATGCTTTCATGTTGTTGACGCCAAATTCTGACCCTACCATCCGAATGTCGCAGCAGAAATCGAGACTCATCAGACCAGGCAACATTTTTCCAATCTTCTACTGTCCAATTTCGATGAGCTTGTGCAAATTGTAGCCTCAGTTTCCTGTTCTTAGCTGAAAGGAGTGGCACCCGGTGTGGTCTTCTGCTGCTGTAGCCCATCTGCCTCAAAGTTCGACGTACTGTGTGTTCAGAGATGCTCTTCTGCCTACCTTGGTTGTAACGGGTGGCAATTTGAGTCACTGTTGCCTTTCTATCAGCTCGAACCAGTCTGCCCATTCTCCTCTGACCTCTGGCATCAACAAGGCATTTCCGCCCACAGAACTGCCGCTCACTGGATGTTTTTTCTTTTTCGGACCATTCTCTGTAAACCCTAGAGATGGTTGTGCGTGAAAATCCCAGTAGATCAGCAGTTTCTGAAATACTCAGACCAGCCCTTCTGGCACCAACAACCATGCCACGTTCAAAGGCACTCAAATCACCTTTCTTCCCCATACTGATGCTCGGTTTGAACTGCAGGAGATTGTCTTGACCATGTCTACATGCCTAAATGCACTGAGTTGCCGCCATGTGATTGGCTGATTAGAAATTAAGTGTTAACGAGCAGTTGGACAGGTGTACCTAATAAAGTGGCCGGTGAGTGTATAAAGAAAAAAAAAAGCGGCAGCACTATGATACGAGAGCAGCAAGAGGTGCACGCCCCTGATCCGACCAAGATCCACAAATACCAGAGAAAAAAGGCAGCACTCTCAAAAAGTAAAAATGAAAAAGGTTTATTTACCCATGTGGGACACGCGACGTTTCGGCTCCAATCTAGAGCCTTTCTCAAGCTTGAGAAAGGCTCTAGATTGGAGCCGAAACGTCGCGTGTCCCACATGGGTAAATAAACCTTTTTCATTTTTACTTTTTGAGAGTGCTGCCTTTTTTCTCTGGTATATATATATATATGGTGACCAGACGTCCTCTTTTCCCCGAACATGTCCTACTTTTGGGCATTAAAAAAATGTCCGGGGGGAATTTGAAAATCGTCCGGGATTTTGTTGGACTGCCTCAAACTGTTTGAGTCAAACATAATTTATGTTTGACTCAAACAGTTTGAGGCAGTCCAACAAAGTCATTTTAACTTTTAAAATGGCCTTTAGGGTTAAAAATAATAAAAACAAACTCACCTTTTCCACTTGTTCGCGGCGCAGCCGGTCCGGTGTCTTCTTTCTTCTTTCACCTTGCAGGACCTGCAAAAGGACCTTTGGTGACGTCACCCGCGGTCACCATGTGGTGAGCGCGCTAACCGCGCGGTGACGTCACCAAAGGTCCTTTTGCAGGTCCTGCAAGGTGAAAGAAGAAAGAAGACACCGGACCGGCTGCGCCGCGAACAAGTGGAAAAGGTGAGTTTCTTTTAATTATTTTTAACCCCTAAGGGCCATTTTAACAATTATTTTCTGTTATAACCATGTTATAACGGAAAATAATAAAGGGAAGTTCGGGTCCCCATTCCCTGGGGTATAGTGTAACGGCATTACACTATACCCCAGGGAATGGGGGGAACTGAATTTCCCTTTATTATTTTATTTTATTTCTGAAAAGGAGGACACCTTTTTTTTTTGGACGTCCTCCTTTTCAGAAACCCAAATATGGTCACCCTATATATATATATGGATGCTGCATAGCTGCCACATGTATTGTCACATTAATAAATATATATTAGCTATGCAGCATACATACATGTGTATATATATATATATATATATATATATATATATATAATTATTTTTTTTTATAATGCCCAAGGCAACCTTCCAACTTATATATATAATACAAAGGCTGCCGTACACATTATATATATACACATCAGCTATGCAGCGTGCATACTCATATATATTTATGCTGCATAACTGATATAAATTTTTATATAAAGTGTATGGTAGTCTTTGTATAATATATATAGTTGGAAGGCTGCCATGGGATGTATTATATATATGTGTGGTAAATAACATCAGCCCCATGTAAATCACATTACTCCTCCATCCCTTCAGCCCCTTCAACCTACTGTCCCAGTCCCAGTTGTGTGTGGTTTCCACAGACTGATTCATCCACACCACAAAAAAATAGAACATGTTCTATCTTTTTTTGGTGCGGAAGCATGGTGAGAAACCACAAGCACTCCATAGTGCACTCCATTTTGTGCCTGTGTTCTGCAGCACACTTTTCATTCATGATGCGGTGCACTTTTATTCTGTGGACCTGCTGTTTGCAGCCATTAGGCCCCTTTCACACGAGCAAGTTTTCCCGCGCGTGTGCAATGCATGATGTGACATGGACTCATAGCACGCGCACTGAATCCTGACCCATTCATTTCAATGGATCTGTGTACATGAGCGTTTTTTTCATGCATCACTTCTGCGTTGGGTGAGAATTGCAGCATGTTCTATATTCTGTGTTTTTCATAGCCCCAAGTTAATGGGGCTTCAGTGAAAAAAGCATTGTGTCTGGAAGCTATTGCTCATGCAATGTGTTTTTCACTGATGGTTGCTAAGAGATGTTGTTTGTAAACCTTCAGTTTTTTATCACCAGCGTGAAAAACGCATCAAAACACATTGCACCCACACGTAAAAAACTGAGCAACTGAACGCAATCGCAGACAAAACTGACTGAACTTGCTTGCAAAATGGTGCGAGTTTTCCTGAACGCATCCGGACCTAATCCGTCACTCTCGTGTGAAAGAGGCCTTATGGTAGCCAGTGCAAGCCAGGGGCTTATAAACTCACAACAAGTTCTGGCATAAATGTCAGTGTTTAGCCAGGCATGCTGCACTTTTCATATTTTTTATAACACTGATCATAGTGGAAGCTACTGGACTGTATAGTTCAGCGGTGGGAGAGAGAGTTGGTGTTTGAGCTGAAACTCAGTCTATGGGAGGCATTTCCATAACCATGGGTTATTTCTTCTTGTGCATCAGGAGTGGAAACACGGACGGCCTCATCTGAACTACGCCGGCAGGACGGCCTCATCTGAACTACGCCGGCAGGACGGCCTCATCTGAACTACGCCAACAGGAAGGCCTCATCTGAACTACGCCGACAGGACGGCCTCATCTGAACTACGTCGACAGGACGGCCTCATCTGAACCACGCCGACAGGACGGCCTCATCTGAACTACGCCGGCAGGACGGCCTCATCTGAACTACACCGACAGGACGGCCTCATCTGAACTACGCCGGCAGGACTGCCTCATCTGAACTACGCCAACAGGACGGCCTCTAAATAAAGACCAAAAAACGTAAAAGGGTTGTCCACGATTAGAAACACCACCACCACCACCCTTAGCTATGGCGAGAGGATGTGTGTAAGTATTTTTACATGGTGTCGCCTGTCCTATATTCAAAGGTTCTTCCTTGTTGTGCATCAGTAGTTGGAAACACAGGTCTTCAGCAACTTAACTACAACAACTGGACGGCCTCACCTGAACTAGGCCAACTGGACTGCCTCATTTGAACCATGCCGACTGGACTACAACTGCACAGTAAGTAAACAATTTATTGCTTTTAAATAAAGACAAAAAAAAAGGAAAAGGGTTGTCCACGATTAGAAACACCACCACCACCACCCTTAGCTATAGCGAGAGGATGTGTGTAAGTATTTTTACATGGTGTCGCCTGTCCTATATTCATAGGTTCTTCCTTGTTGTGCATCAGGAGTGGAAACACAGGTCTTCAGCAACTTAGCTACGCTGACTAGACAGCCTCATCTGAACTACTCCAACAGGACGGCCTCACCTGAACCATGCCGACTTGACTACAACTGCACAGTAAGTAAACAATTTATTGCTTTTAAATAAAGACCAAAAAACGTAAAAGGGTTGTCCACGATTAGAAATACCACCACCACCACCCTTAGCTATAGCGAGAGGATGTGTGTAAGTATTTTTACATGGTGTCGCCTGTCCTATATTCATAGGTTCTTCCTTGTTGTGCATCAGGAGTTGGAAACACAGGTCTTTAGCAACTTAACTACGCCCTGGACGGCCTCACCTGAACTACGCCAACTGGACGGCCTCACCTGAACTACGCCGACTGGACTACAACTGCACAGTAAGTGGATTTACACACTAGCAGCAGATTGTCAGTAAAGATTGTTCCTTCCCGACAATCTGCTGTTCATTCAGTGGAGGAGAAGCTCTGTATTTATACATAGCTATTGTCTCTTCAGATATGAGAACAAGCTATTGCTTCTTCTCATAAGCCAGCATTGTTCTCTGCCAGAAGATGGCTGTTTAGACAACACGAGCTGCTGACCATGATTCAGGCATTGATTCATTGAGTCTGCACCTCTGATCATTTCAACCAAGGGTTCATCGCATGATCTGTGGCATCTTTACACTGGACGATTATCTGGCAGAAGCGTTTCTATGAACGCTTGTGGAAGGTAGTCGGCCCAGTGTTCGGGCATTGTAAATACACTTTAGGGTAGCTACAGACACTTTTAAAGAAATACATAAAATGGTTGTCAATGGT
>ONZH01017228.1:0-37908 GCA_900303285.1 Rhinella marina | reverse complement strand
GTCCACATCAGCAGGAGATGGCGAATACTCAAGTGGTTGGGCATCACTACAAACAAATTCCTCTGCTAGCTCCTGGGATTCTTCCGGCACATCTGAAAAAGGACCCGAAAAGAGCTCCTGGGAGGGGTCAATGGTGGGATGACTCTGTTGGCCAGGTGTGGAGGAAGGAGGGTCAGAGTGAGACTGTGTGGATGACTGGCTGGTGGACAACTGTGTGGAAGCGCTATCGGCTATCCATTGCACCACCTTTTCAACCTGCTCAGGCCTCAACAGCGGTGTAACCCGCCCCCTGCTTAACTGTCCCATAAAGGCAGGGATTCTGGATGAGTGGGATCCTGGCTGACCCTCACCAGCACGCATTGTATCCCCACTGGCTTCAACAAGGCCACCAACAGCATTTCCGTGCCCCCGTCCTCGTCCACGTCCGATTCCGCTAGCCCCCCTCCGCATTTTATTTTTTTTTTGTTACAATATTTTGCCTTCACAGCCGTTTACTAACAGTTCAGACGGTGTGTATGAACACTACGTATATACAATTATTTTGCAAGAGAACGCAAAGTACAGGTGCCAATGAAAAGTTTTTTTTTTTATATTTCTAGGTACACAGCCGTGTACTAACAGATCAGACGGTGTGTATGAACACTACGTATATACAATTATTTTGCAAGAGAACGCAAAGTACAGGTGCCAATGAAAAGGCTTTTTTTTTTTTATATTTCTAGGTACACAGCCGTGTACTAACAGATCAGACGGTGTGTATGAACACTACTTATATACAATTATTTTGCAAGAGAACGCAAAGTACAGGTGCCAATGAAAAGGCTTTTTTTTATATATTTCTAGGTACACAGCCGTGTACTAACAGATCAGACGGTGTGTATGAACACTACGTATATACAATTATTTTGCAAGAGAACGCAAAGTACAGGTGCCAATGAAAAGGCTTTTTTTTTTTATATTTCTAGGTACACAGCCGTGTACTAACAGATCAGACGGTGTGTATGAACACTACGTATATACAATTATTTTGCAAGAGAACGCAAAGTACAGGTGCCAATGAAAAGCCTTTTTTTTATATATATTTCTAGGTACACAGAGGTGTACTAACAGATCAGACGGTGTGTATGAACACTACGTATATACAATTATTTTGCAAGAGAACGCAAAGTACAGGTGCCAATGAAAAGGCTTTTTTTTTTCTATATTTCTAGGTACACAGCCGTGTACTAACAGATCAGACGGTGTGTATGAACACTACGTATATACAATTATTTTGCAAGAGAACGCAAAGTACAGGTGCCAATGAAAAGGCTTTTTTTTTTTATATTTCTAGGTACACAGCCGTGTACTAACAGATCAGACGGTGTGTATGAACACTACGTATATACAATTATTTTGCAAGAGAACGCAAAGTACAGGTGCCAATGAAAAGGCTTTTTTTTTTTTATATTTCTAGGTACACAGCCGTGTACTAACAGATCAGACGGTGTGTATGAACACTACGTATATACAATTATTTTGCAAGAGAACGCAAAGTACAGGTGCCAATGAAAAGGCTTTTTTTTAATATATTTTTAGGTACACAGCCGTGTACTAACAGATCAGACGGTGTGTATGAACACTACGTATATACAATTATTTTGCAAGAGAACGCAAAGTACAGGTGCCAATGAAAAGGCTTTTTTTTTTTTTATATTTCTAGGTACACAGCCGTGTACTAACAGATCAGACGGTGTGTATGAACACTACGTATATACAATTATTTTGCAAGAGAACGCAAAGTACAGGTGCCAATGAAAAGGCTTTTTTTTTTTCTATATTTCTAGGTACACAGCCGTGTACTAACAGATCAGACGGTGTGTATGAACACTACGTATATACAATTATTTTGCAAGAGAACGCAAAGTACAGGTGCCAATGAAAAGGCTTTTTTTTTTTTCGTATTTCTAGGTACACAGCCGTGTACTAACAGGTCAGACGGTGGGTATTTACACCTGGTATACAAAAAGGGTATTGCAGGCACACAGAACCCAGAACACTAGAGCCAAATAAACTGTATTTAAAAAAAAAAATAAAATTCACAGCCGTATACTGCCAGATCAGATGGTGCATATACACACTAGTTATATAACAGGGTTTTTCAGCCAAAAAGAACGCTGAACAGTAGTGCCAAATATAGTTTGGTATGTAGCAGAGCACCTAATACACCACTAATGCCTCTCTCTGTCCCTACTCCAGCAGCTATCCCTGAATACGGCAGCCGTTCTCTGTAAAGTGTATCTTGTAGTAAAGCTATCACTGTAGTGCACTATAGTAGCCCTGATAAGGGCTTTTAATCACGCTCCTGCCTGTCCAACTGCTAAAACCTGTCTGTCCCTTCTCCAGCCTCTGTCCCTGACTAAGTTCACGCAGCATATGCGTACGAGCAGGAAGAGCTGAGTTTTTAATATTCGAGGTCACATGGTTTTTCCAGCCAATCCATGTAGACGCCGTTTTCGCGCTGCCAGCGTGCTCCGCGGGCCTGTCATACCCCCCCTGCATGTTGATTGGTGGAAAAAGAGCGCCAGGGAAGGTGGGAGGGGAAACGAATTCTAAGTGCGCCATCGCCGTTATACTCGATTGAAATTGAGTATGCCGAATAGCGTAGTATTCGATCGAATACCGGCTCGATCGAACACTACTCGCTCATCTCTAATCAGCAACAGTGTTAATAATACCTTAATTTTGTTATTTGATTTGCATAAGGGTACTGTTGTGGTGTGACTATTAATAATGCTTATATGTAAATGTAGAATAAATATATTGGCCACCAGGAAAGTCACTAAGCTCTTCCTTATCACCCATTGGTTCACAGCATGTTGGAATGAATATTTAATGTATACAACAGGAAATTTATGATTGAGTATCTCTCATATGCCCACGGGCTTTCATTATTGAAATGTTGGGAAAAATAGTGCACAACAGTATGGAAAAAGAGCTATTTTTAATGAGAGTCTAAAACATATGCAACACAATATACTTTTATTTATATAGTAGCAACATAATCTGCAGCATTAGGGCTTAGACTCTAAATTCCAGTTCTAATTTTTTTTCAGAGTTGAAAGGAAACCACAGAGAAGACACAAACTCCATGCAGATCTAACCGCTGAATCATTGTGCTACACCAACACAAGCCTCAGCTCCCAGCTGTGTAAAAATAAAGACCATTTACATTAGTACTTTATGAGTCTGCATTAGAAATGAGCAAATTGATTCTAAGTGAATCAGAATTTATATGAATTTCACAAAATTTAATCTGCCAAATGAATCCAATGGTTTTGGTGTTTACTTTCAGACTGATTGGGTAAAAGCTGATAGCATGGTTAGTCAATCCAGGAGAGCAGTATTCAGCCTTCTGTGAGCAAGCCAGGTGCCATTCTATTCTCACCATTGGATGTATTATAATGTGTTATGTCTGTGTCTGCCAAAATCAATTACAGACACAAGCCAGGTATACAATAGAGACACAGTAGAGGCACTATAAGGAGAGAAATAGACATATACAGTAATTGAGTATTATTAAGAGTTTTATCAGAGAAAGTCTAGCATAGAGAGTGAATAAGAGTTACAGCAAACACATTTTACTTCAGAAACCGCATTACCATTGCAAATTGTCAGTACCAGTGAGTCAGAATGTGGGTAGCAGTAGCAGTACCAGCCATCTAACCAGTAGAAGTAGTTGGCAACAGTTCTCCCTGGCTTCCAATTGGAGCTATATTATTATTGAGGATAAGAGGATGATATTGTGGTCTGGATGGCTCACTCCTCTCACAGTAGGATGATGTGGATGCCACCTCTGGCACCATTCTTTGGAGCCATGGGTCACAGCTTGCATCCTGCTTCTTCTACTCTTTGCAACCCCAAAAAAGCATTTCAGTTGCATCATTTCTGTCTTCACTGCCCCCTTCTAGTGGGGTGCCGTCTTTATTCTTCAGAAGAGGCAACAAAACCACAGGCATGAGTTGTGTGAGAACCATGAGCCTTTGGAAATCCATGATAAGGTAGTTCAGGGGGAGGTGGGGGATGCAGGGGGTAATGACAGTGGCATTTGGACAAGTACAGAGCAGGAAATCTAGAGGTGTGCTGGGGCTCATGATGACATATCACAGTTTGATAAAAGTGGTGTAGGGGGTGAGGACTCTGACAATGATTAGACAGGACCTTGAAGCCAGATCGCGATGCTAAGTAGGAGGTGACATCAAAGGAGGAGGGTGGTGACCACATCAGCAATAAAGAGCAGGGGCAACATACGGCCAGAACATCCCAAAAAAGTGCCAGGGCCAGATTTGCTTCTATTATGGTCAGCTCGGAAACTGGTAATGCTGCTGATACTGTGGGCACAGAAATAAAACATGCAAGACCTAAGTTCGGTTGCCACTTGCTTTGTGCGAGTATATTCTGTTTGGTAGTGTTTCTTCACAATGCCAGAAGACAAGAACAAGAGCTGCAGGATTTAACCCCTTCCCGACCAGCGCCGTACATGTACGGCGCTGGTGCGGTGCAGGGACATGACGCCCGCTCGCGGGTGCGGCGGGCGTCATGGCCGGCAAGTCTCTGCTGTTTCTAACAGCAGAGACTTGCCGCTACTTAGTGCCATCGGCGGCGTCTTCTAGGGCCTTCTGATGCCGTGATCACACGTGATCACGGCATCAGGATGCGTCTGAACCCGGAAGCGTATGCTTCCAGGTGGTGTACAGACACCCCGAGTGGCCAATCGGGGTGTCTGTAACCATATGAAAACTGTAATCTTCGCTGGTGAGGATTACAGTTTTCAAACTGCAATTCTTATTCTGGCCACTAGATGGATAAGAAATGAGCAATTATGGGATTTAACTCCATCTAGTAAATCCCTGATTGCTCATAAAGAAAAAAAAACACAATACATCAGCTCATATTTGAGCTTTAAAATAGTCAGAAAAAAATTTCAAAAAATGTTAAAAAATATATAAAAAATAAAAAATATATAAAAGTTCAAATCACCCCCCTTTCTGCATAATGAAAAAATAAATAACTAAATAACAATAAATATAGACATCATGGGTATTACCGTGACCGAAAACGCCCGTACTTTTAAAATATAAAAAAAAATTCCAATACAGCGAATTGTGTGGCAGAAAAAAGCGTCCAAATGGCGATTCGCTGTTTTTTGTCACTTTTTTTTCTAAAAAAAATTTAATAAAAAGTGATCAAAAAGTCATACACACGCCAGAATGGTATCAATAAAAACTTCAGATCGCCCCGCAAAAAATGAGCCCCCATACAGCTCCGTACACATAAATACCAAAAAGTTATAGGGGTCAAGATATGACAAGGAAAAAAAAAAAGGGCAACTTTCTAATTATTTTATCACTATCAAAACGCAGGAAAACTATACATATTAGGTATTGCCGGATTCGTATTGTCAAGTAGAATGAAAGTAATGGGTCCGTTTTAATGCACATCGAACGCTGTAAATAAGAAACCCGTAGAACTGTAGCGGAATAGCGTTTTTTTTGCAATTTCACCTGATTTGGAATTTTTTTCCCGCTTTCCACTACATCATATTCAATATTAAATGGTGGTGTTGGAAAGTACAACTTGTCCCACAAAAAACAAGCGCTCATACAGCTATGTGAACAGAAAAATAAAACAGTTATGGCTGTTTGAAGGCAGGGAGCGCAAAACGAAAATGCATAACCGAAAAAACCTCCGGGGGTGAAGGGGTTAAATATGCCATGGGCATTCAAGCACAAACAAAGGCACCATGGCTCTACTGAACCACATGAAGTGGTATGACAAGTTAGTGTGGGAAAATATAAGTGCCAGCCAGCTAGCACAACAAGAGTGTTCTCCTGCTCCCAGTTTCCTTTGTGGCAGCCATGTGCAGTACAGTCTGGTTGTCTTCATCAACATGACTTCCTGCGTCTTCTGCTCAGACAACACTTCCTCCTCCTACACTGCTCTGACATTGATAACAGAATGTGTGACCAAGAAACAACTATACAATCCCAGCTAGTGCACAAGCTTACCTCCCACCTAGTCAATTTACTGGTGGTGCAATGGATTCTGTTACCTTTAAGAAACTGATGACATGCATTCAGCTTTATTAGAAGATACCTAGACAACATTTTTTTTCAAAATAGATATCCCTGCCTTGTACCGTCACATGAAGGAGCCGGGACATGTGGGCTGTTCCTTACAAATTTTGCGGTTTGGAAGGTACACACCACTGTGGATTCCTGGAGCAGCTGTTATGGGTGGGTAAAGTACATGTCTTTCATGGCCCACTGCATCAATGTTTTCACAGCAAAGGTGATAAACACTATAACAAAGACAATATATACTATTATCACCTCCACATTTGTGTTAGTCTGGTTCTCACATCAGGCACTTATCCACCTCCTCCACATCCTCCTCCATGGACATCCACCTGTCCCCGAAAGAAGTCCCCTCCCTCTTATCATATGTGTAAAGTGAAGCATTGCCATGCCTTGTTAGAGCTGATCAGCCTGGGTGAAAGTAGCCACACAGCCGATCAATTGATGAAGTGCATCAAGCAGCAAACATCCCTCTTGCTGTCTCCTCTCCAACTCCGGACGCTCAACTATCTACTCCCACTTACACCAACGGCCGTGATCAAGGTCCGGGAGGACCGAAACGTTGGCCTTTGTTCCTATATGTGGTAACCAAACCTAATAAAGCGTTCCGATTTTTCATAAATTAACAAACTCTTGGAGTGCCGTGATTTTACTCTTTATATATATTGGGTAGTAGCCCGATCATTGAGCACCACTGCTGAACCAAGGAGTGCCATTCCAGTTAAATTTGTTTGTATTGACTTATCCTCTCCAACTCCAACTGGGCAAGGTGGTCGACGACAATGACAGGAGCATCATGGTTGCACTAAATTTGGAGGAATATAACACCTAAACAATGTGTTGAGCAACCAGATATATATATATATATATATATATATATATATATATATATATATATAGCCTACAAAGTCATAAAAAAGGTCTCAACACCAAGATTGACTAAAAAGGTATACAATCTTTATTAATCACAATAATAACAAATACATATAAAACCACAATTTATCATGATGTCGGGAAATAGCATAACAAAAACAGCAGATGCACTGGTATAAAGAGAGTTACATCCATAGCATATTATCAAGCCACATTCTAGGTACATCAACAGTAAAGTGCATAGTACCAAAGTACAACATAAGCGTACATAAAATGTGACCCATAGACACTGAAAATGAACAGAGTTATAATTACCAACCAGTGAATCCGCACATCACCCCAACGTACGTTTCGCATTGTTACTTCCTCAGGGAGTCTCCAGACGTGTCTATGGGTCACATTTTATGTACTCTTATGTTGTACTTTGGCACTATGCACTTTACTGTTGATGTACCTAGAATGTGGCTTGATAATATGCTATGGATGTAACTCTCTTTATACCAGTGCATCTGCTGTTTTTGTTATGCTATTTCCCGCCATCATGATAAATTGTGGTTTTATATGTATTTGTTATTATTGTTATTAATAAAGATTGTATACCTTTTTAGTCAATCTTGGTGTTGAGACCTTTTTTATGACTTTGTAGGCTATATAAATTTGGAAACAACACATGCTTCTTGCATGGTGGACGTGATAAATGCATTTTTTGAATGCTTTTTTAAAAAGTACCTTGCCTTGCAGAGGGTGCAGGGCATGTCCAGGAGACTGTCCTCGCATTTCAGCCATTCTTATGTGTCAAGGAACTTCTTCATGGACTTGCAGTGACAGAATGGTCTGCCATTGCACCGCTTGATCCATTTCAAATTGCTGGAATTCCATCTTGCATATTCTCAGACATCTGTATGAGCAACATAAAATGATGAATCCTGCACTAAAGGACCTCAGCAGGGAGAATGTGTTGTTTTGAGGTCAGGTAGTGGCAGTTCATTAGAGATGAGTGTTGCTTACTCATGCTCTTCAAAAAGACCACCAGATTTGTCAGCAGGGACACCTATAGCATCAACAATGTCATCCCCTAGATAGTTATCTTAAAGCAGATGCTCAGAGTGATGCCAAGAGATGGTGGAAGAGGAGCAGCTTACACATGTTACTTGTTGTCCTGTAGATGTTGGGGACCCACAAGGAGAAACTCCTATGGAGGAGGATTTGGAGGAAAAGGCTCTATCTCCGAAGAAGGAGGAGTTACTTGTGCAGCAGGAAAAGATTGATGATATTTATGACTAGTTTTGAGCGAAGTAGAGCATCCGAAGTGGAATTCAGTCCGAATTTTAGGAACATTTTGATTCTAAAAGAAGCCGAATTTCCTTGAACTTCATGGTAACAAATCATTTTTTCCTAAATTGGCGTCTGAAGTGATGACTAGTGTTGAGCGAATTGAAGCTGACAAAGTGGAATTCGATCCAAAGTATAAGAATATTTCGATTTTCAAGAATCCAAATCCGGAAAGACATGACAGGCGTTAGGGACAGTGATTAAGAAAGTCTTTAATCGTGAAACATTGGATAGGGAGAGTTCAGAGACAGTACAGGGACAATGTAGGGAGACTTTTAACACAGTATATGGAGAGTGCGGTGACTAATTGACCAGTGCCCCCTTGGTTAACAGATAAGCAATTCTATTACACCTTTATTCAGTAATTGGGGTCAAAAAGTTGTCTAATATTACTGCTATTGTGGTGTCCATATTGTTTTATACATATGTAATTCTATTACGCCTTGATTCTCTAATTGGGGTTGAAAAGTGGTCTAATATTACTGCTATAGGGGTGTCCACATTGTGTTATAAATAAGAAATTCTATAACTTCTTGATTCTGGTATTGGGTTTAAAAAGGCACTGAATTTCTTCAGTTATTCTATTTTGTACTTTGTTTTGTAGATAAGTTAATCTATTTGGCCTTGATTCTGTTATTGGGGTAAAAAAGGAGGCTGATACAACTGCTATTGGGGTGTCCACATTGTTTTATACATAAGTAACTCTATAACACCTTGGGATGAAATAGCACTCTGTTTTTTTTCAGTTATTTGGTTTTACATCTTGTGTTATAGATAAATAATTCCATTAGGCCTTGATTCTGTAATTATGACAAAAAAACACTATTTTTTTAGTTATTTTGTTTTCCTCCTTGTTTTATAGATATGTAAATCCATTAGGCCATGGGTTTGTAATTGGAGAAAAAAGCAAACAATTTTTTCAGTTATTTTGTTTTGCTCCTTGTTTCATATATAAGTAATTCCAGTAGGCTTTGATTCTCTAGTGGGGGGTAAAAAAAACCTGTCTAATAATACTGCTATAGGCGTGTCCACATTGTTTTATACATAAGTAATTCCATTAGGCATTGATTCTGTTATTGGGGTAAAAGAGGCAGGCTGATACTTCTGCTATTGGGGTATCCACATTGTTTTATACATAAGTCATTCTATAACACATTGATTCTGTAATTGGGATGAAATAGCACTCTATTTTTTCAGTTATTTGATTTACACATTGTTTTATACATAAAGAATTCCATTAGGCCTTGATTCTGTAATTGGGTGAAATAGTGCTCTATTTTTACTGTTATTTGTTTTTCCACCTTGTTTTATAGAAAAATAATTCCATTATACCTTGATTCTCTAATTGGAGTGCTATTTTACACTTACAGTTACTGTTACTGTACAGTATCTCCAACAGACAGGTGCCAGGGCTTTCCAAGGGAATGGCCAGTGGCAAAACTGTTTCTGGATCTGACAGAAGTAGCAGGAAAAGAAGGGGTGGGGGGTAGTCGCAACAACAGGTCATTTTTTGACCAGCAACCCAGCTTTCTTTGAATGGTTGACTCGGTCTTCAACATCTTCTCTAGTGATATCAGACACCCAGAAACCCTTAGTCAGTAGTCGGTGGGGTCCTCTGTCCTGAACTTGCCTCATACTTTTTCTGCTCCTTCTGCTCGGGAAGTATTGTATGCTGCTGGCTCTGCAAGGAGGACAGTCACCAGCTACTGCCCAACCCAGATTTGGAGGAGAGGTCTGCTGCTTCCTTCTGTAGGAAAACATGTAGCATTGATGAGATTTGCATGGCAGCAAGTGTTGCGAGCAGTTCATGATGTGGCCATGAGACGTTGAGGGTGACATCAGTGACATGCAGACAGTAGTGGATGATGATGGAGCCAATCGCAAGTGGGAGCCGGGTGAAGAGGGGGATTTATCATCATCATCATCATCAGGGAAAGAGGGTGGCAGCTTGCGCGTGAGACAGCGGCTGAGCCAGCAGGGTGCAAGCGTGGCTGTGAGTCATCAGGGTAGCAGCAGTGTGAGATCTGAAGCAAAAAATGCCTGGGATAGACTATCTGCTACTCAGGAGCCTAGCTGTCTGGAACTAGAGATGCATGGGTTCATAGAGGCAGCGACAGGCAGTCAGCACTGGGTGGTGGGGTTAAAATGCCATACTCACTCATGTGGGAATTTCTCATCAAGACACTGGAGAATGTCAGAGTGGCCATTTGTAGAATCTGTGGGAAGAAGATGAAGCGTGGCCAGGGTGCAAATGCTGGCACCACAGCCCTACATCAACACATGGAGCATCACCACAAGGTGGCCTGGGAAAACCGTGGCATTAATGTAGTATCTCCTAGCGGCCCACAACCTTTTTCCAGCAGTGAAGGTTCCATCACCTCAGCAGAAGCTGCACTCATCCAACAGCACAGAAGCTGTATATGCTCCTGCCCAACTTGCTGGTACTACAGTCCCTCCCTTTCCATGTGGTTGACTTTATCTTTCAGAGAACTGATGGCCTGTGCTGAGCCAAAGTGGACAGTCCCAAGCTATCATTCATTCTCAAAAAAAGGTTGTGCCAGATCTACACACATATGTTGAGTTGAACATGGGCCAGTTCTTCAGCCTGTTGGTGTCTGGTCCAGTTCACTGCAGGACCAACATGTGGAGCTGTTACTATGGTCAAGGACAATATCTGTCCTATACGTCCCACTGGGTAAATGTGGTTCCTGCCCAGGCACACACCAGCAACTTAGCCTTGTGAAAGCAATGCCACCTCCACATTCTCAAGCTGTGAGTCCTGCCCTCATTCTCCACCTTGCCCTCAGCCTCCACTGTAGGCACAGTTCGGAGTGGTTTTCCAGCATACCACCTATGCAGAGCACGGTGGTGTCATGCTGTGTTGCACCTGGTTTGCCTGGGCGAGTCACACCGGGGAGGAACTGCTCAGTGACCTTCAAGAGTAAAACAAATGTTGACTCCTCGCCAACTGAAGATCAAAACCATGGTCATCGATAATAGGAAGAACGTTGTGTCGGCGCTGCTTCAAGGAGAGCTGGCTGACCCATGCACCCTGCGCGGCGTCCATCTTTAATCTGGTTGTAAAGCGATTACTGAAGTCTTCCACCCAACTGCAAGACATCTTCAAAATGGCCAGGAAACTGTGCATGCACTTCAGCCACTCTTAGACTACAAAACATGCCCTCCTGCAAAGGCAGAATACTGTTCCCTAACTGTAACTGTTTCGCTACCAGAAATTACTAGCTATGCATGTTGTTGCACTGCACAGTAATGTACACCAGGATACTTTCTCCCTAAAATTTAACTGCAGGTCAGGATAGACCTGATTTAATGCGTTTTGCAACAAATTAATTTTGGGAAAAATTTGGTGAAGAGACTGAATCGAATTTTTGAAAAATTCACTGATCGCTACTGATTTCCTTGGGCTTCTCATAATTTTCTCCTGGGTGTCTGCAAAAATGAGTTCCCTGACATGATTTTTTATTTTTTTTGGAACAGCCATGGATCTTTTTACACACCCCATCCACACCAAAACATGTATACTTGGTTTTTGCTGGAATGGGACAGTCTGGAACAGTCCTTTGTTTCTTTCAATGAACTTGTGCCTCCACTATTTTAATTGTTTGCTGAAATGTATATGTGTAACGGGAGGCCGGCGACGCGCTCCCTCCGTTCAGCGCCGCCGGACCTCTCCCTACCCCTAGAGACGAGCAGTAGGGAATTGAAGTGCTGGTCTGGTCAGCCAGCACTTCATCAGTTAATTTTCTTTTGCTGATCACACCACATGGCTACTTTGCATATTGTTTTGGCAGCAATGCTCCGCCTCAGGTCATGTGATGCTGGCCACATCACATGATCCTGGGCGGGCTATTTAAAGATGGCAACTGCCTAGCAAGTTGCCTGTTATTGAAGTTCCTTCCTTGCAGTGCTGTGCGTATTCCTTCTTGTGACCTGCTGTATTACCTGACCTATTGCTTGTGACCTCAACCTTGCTTTTGCCTCATCCTTGGATCCTGACGTACACTCCTGGTTTGACCTTTGTTTGACTGACTATTCGACTATTGTGTCTGTTTGTTTCCGTGTCCGTTTGTTGTTCTCCCTTCCCTGCACCCTCACATAGTAGAGTAGGGTTTGCCGTCCAGTTGCTCTCCTTGGACCTTTAGCCTTGGGTGTGGCAAATAGACAGGGAAAGAGGTGGGGTTAAGTCAGGGTGCACTTCACCCCCATGTTCCTGTCGTGACAATATGGCATGTTGGACATAATCGCAAGGATGCAGCCGTTTGCAAGGAGATCCTGGCAGGGAAGAATACAATGATCCTTTTTTATTTCTTAAAGGGGTTGTCCAAATAATTTTTACTGATCAGCTATTCTCAGGATATGTCATCAATATCAGATCAGTGGGGGTGTGACACCTTGCTCCCCGCCGATCAGCTGGTTAAAGAAAAGGTGCATGCCGTGCCAGAACTACCTCTTCTTTGGTTACCTGCTCATCATCGAAACAGCAGTGCTGAGGTGGTGTAATTACAAGTAAGCTGTCCCATTCACTTCTATGGGACAGCTCCTTCCTACAGTATATACTTGAATAGGAATGTGCTGTCACATTGAAGTGAATGGGACGGCTTCTTGTAATCACACCTGCTCACTACTGCTGTTGCAACGGCGAGCAGGTAAACAATAAAGGGAAAGCTATGCTTGCATGGTGTGCACCTTCTCTTCAACTAGCTGATCGGTGGGGATGCCGGATTTGGACTCCTGCCAATCTGATATTGATGACCTATTATGAGGATTAGAGATGAGCGAAAAATTTGATTCGTTTGGTTCGCCGGATTTTCCGAAACAATTCGGTCAGAATAAATTTGTGGCGAATAGCGTTAAAAAACGGCTACTTTCGGCTTGCAGAGAGCCTGTATAGAGGTGTATAACACTGTGGCTTGCAGTAACACGCATAGGGAGTCTGCTGTGGTTGTGAAAGAATACTGTGAGCCAGAATGACACGCAGATAACAGGCGTCGCTCTTAGAATCGCTGCACACTTTACGTATTTGGGCAGTTATGGGGCCAAAATTGACCAAATAAACTAAAGTCTGAACTCAGCCTTACAGGTCAATGTTAGTGTCAGCTATAAATAAACGTGCAGAGGCCCAAGATCCTACTAGAGTGCCAAAGAGCACACTCCTTTTGCACAAATTCACTGATTCCACATAGATTTCTTACAGAACCTGTTCTATTACACGCCTAAACAAGCAGAGCCCACCCCAGACAGTGTGGAGATGGCAGTGACAGCAGCATCAGGAGACCACAGAGTGGCACGATGACAGTGTATAGGAGGCAGTGACATCAGCTTTAGCAGCTGGAGAACACAGAGTGCTCCGATGACAGTGTAGAGGAGGCAGTGACAGCAGCCAAAGTAGCAGAATTATGAGGTCAAACAATGGCACAATGACAGAGTGTGGAAGTGGCAGCAGCTGTAGTAGCAGAATTACGAGGTCACAGAGTGGCGCAACAACAGAGTGTGGAAGTGGCAGTATCAGTAGAATTATGAGGCCACAGAGTGGCACAACAACAAAGTGTGGAAGTGGCAGCAGCAGTAGTAGTATTATGAGGCCAGAGTGGCATGACGACAGAGATAGGAAGGGAAAAGTTCTCATCACCACTAATATCTGTGCTCGAGGAATTGACATACAGTAGAACAAGTGTTAACCGTTGTCAAGTTTGACCTGCCTGTGATTGTATAAGGTCTGACAGAGTGGCACAACGACAGTGTACAGGAGGCAGTGGCAGCAGCAGTATAATTTTGAGGCTACAGAGTGGCACAATGACAGAGTGTGGAAATGGCAGCAGCAGTAGAATTTTGAGGCCACAGAGTGGCGCAATGATAGAGTGTGGAAGTGGCAGCAGCAGTAGAATTTTGAGGTCACAGAGTGGCACAATGATATAGTGTGGAAATGGCAGCAGCAGTAGAATTTTGAGGCCACAGAGTGGCACAATGACAGAGTGTGGAAGTGGCAGCAGCAGTAGAATTTTGAGGCCACAGAGTGGCGCAACTACAGAGTATGGAAGTGGCAGCAGCAGTAGAATTTTGAGGCCACAGAGTGGCACAATGACAGAGTGTGGAAGTGGCAACAGCAGTAGAATTTTAAGGCCACAGAGTGGCGCAACGACAGAGTGTGGAAGTGGCAGCAGCAGTAGAATTTTGAGGACACAGAGTGGCACAATGACAGAGTGTGGAAGTGGCAGCAGCAGTAGAATTTTGAGGCCACAGAGTGGCGCAACGACAGAGTGTGGATGTGGCAGCAGCAGTAGTAGAATTATGAGGCCAGAGTGGTACAACGACAGAGATAGGAAGGTAAAAGTTCTCATGACCACTAATGTCTGTGCCCGAGGAATTGACGTAGACCAAGTGTCAACTGTTTTTAAATTTGACCTGCCTGTGACTGTAGAAGGTGTCACAGAGTGGCAAGAGGACAGAGATAGGAAGGGAAAAGTTCTCATGACCACTAATGTCTGTGCCCAAAGAATTGATGTAGAACAAGTATCAACCATTGTCAAGTTTGACCTGAGGCAGGGCTGTGGTGCCAAATGTTGAGGCAGGGCTGTGGTGCCAAAATTGGCACCCTGGCCATGCTTCACCTTCTGCCCACAGATTCTACAAATAGCAATCTTTTCATTGGGCCTGTCTGTGGTGCCACAATTGGCACCCTGGCCATGCTTCACCTTCTGCCCACAGATTCTACAAATAGCTAGGTTGACCTTACTGGGCCGCTTAACGAAAAACTGCCACACCGCTGAGTATGTGAATTTACCCCCAACACTCTTCACTGACTGGCTGCTACCGCCACTACCTCCTTGAACCACTGCACCACTACTTTTCGGCCCGGTAGGCTCCTGCGAAGCGGGTGGTCTACCTTGGGCATGTTTGGCTCCCGACCTCCCACTGCTGCCACCCTGCTGACTCCGGGCCACACTAGCAACCTGCTGGCTCCGTCGCTGCCTCACGGGCAAGCTGCCACCCTCTTCTGATGATGATGAAGGCCCTAATTCAACCGGCTCCCAAGTGCAATCAGCTTCATCATCATCGAGTAGTGTCTGCACATCACTGATGTCCTCCTCGACTGTCTGTAGGTCAGGAGCCTGACTGCGCGCAACCCTAGCTCCCACACCACTCTCCTCATCACTACTTGTCTGCCTAACTGAGGAAGCTGCAAATGTCTCCTCCACATCTTGGCTGCCCAGTAGCTGCTGACTGTCCTCCAGTAGCTGCTGACTGTACTCCAGTACCTCGTCCTCGCTGTAAAGTGGAGCTGAGCCCAGAGCATACATTACTTCTCTGGGTGAGGAAACAGAAAAGGACAGAGGCAAGTTGAGGACAGGTGAGCGCACAGGGCCTGCTCCCGGGCCATGCCAACTAAGGGTTGTGTCTAACGAACCCACCGATTCTTAACTGGGGGTCTCTGACGTCATTTGGGATGAAGTCGAAGACCGGTCAAACATTCAAGACCAGCTGGGTTGCTGGTCAAGACCCGACCGCTAGATGACACCGGGAGCTCTGGCCTCTCAATGTGACCCCTGCTGCCACGCCCCCTTACTCTGCTGCGACCTGTGCCTGCGCCGGAAACATTTAGGCCTCTGCCACTCCCCTGTGCAGGGCCTGTCACTTCTCTGCCTGACATGCTGTTTGATCAAATAAATAAATAAAAAGGAAATTAAAACACTCTACAAATGGGCTTTGATATTTCCCACTTCACCACACAACGGCTAATAAGTCTTTTGCCATTACTAATAAACGACAGAAGGTTTGACAAAGTTTAACTTTGACGCTGTCGGCCAACTAAAAAATTTTTCCACTACTACACGCTACAATGGGCTGTAATTGTCCCACTTCAGCACCGAGCGAATAATACGTTTTTTTCAACACTAATAGCTGCTAGAACACTTTATTATATAGAACTTTGGCACTGTACGCCTACTAAAACTCTTTTTTTTAGAATTATACACGCTACAGAGGGCTGTAATTCTCACACTTCAGCACCGAGCAAAAAATATGTTTTTTTGGCAACACTAATAGCTGCTAGGACACTTTACTATATGTAACATTGCCACTGTACACCAACTAAAACTTTTTATAGCCACTAATACACGCTACAAAGTGCTTCCATTTTCCCACTTCACCACAGCTAATAAGCCCCAACAGAAAACAGCACAAAAGTGCTGTACTAAATGTAACTACAGCGCACAAGGGTTAACAAAACCCCAATAACTAGACTACTGGCCGGGCAGGACAGCTCTTCCAGAGCAAACTCGGCCAATTGCGGCCACAAATCTAGTTTGGCTGCCCGTTAGTCAGGCAGAACTTCAATGACGGGTGGCAGGGTGCTGATGTCATGCTGCTGCTGCTGCCACCATGTTAATGTGGCTGGGGGTATCTGATGTCCTTTGCAAAAAAAAGTCGAAGACCGAGTCAACCATCCAAGAACCGCTGGGATTCTGTTCAAGACACAACCTCTAGATAACACCGGAAACTCAGGCCTCTCAAAGTCACCCCTGCTGCCACGCCCCCTTATTCTGCTGCAACCTGTGCCTGCACCAGAAACATTTAGGCCTCTGCCACTCCCCTGTGCAGGATCTGTCACTTCTCTGTCTGACATGCTGTTTGATCAAATAAATAAAAAGGAAATTAAAACAAGATACAAAGGGCTATAATTGTCCCACTTCAGCACCGAGCGAATAATACGTTTTTTTTCAACACTAATAGCTGCTGGAACACATTACTATATAGAACTTTGGTGCTATACGCCTACTAAAACTCTTTTTTTTCTGAATTATACACACTACAGAGGGCTGTAATTGTCCCACTTCAGCACCAAGCGAATAATACGGGTTTTTTTTCAACACTAATAGCTGCTAGAACACTTTACTATATAGAACTTTGGCGCTGTACGCCTACTAAAACTGTTTTGTTTTGAGAATTATACACGCTACAACAGGCTGTAATTGTCCCACTTCAGCACTGAGCAAATAATGTTTTTTGGGCAACAGTAATAAATGCCAGTAGCTTTTAAAATATAGAACTTTGGCGCTGTAGACCAAATCAAGCTTTTTTTTTAGAATAATACATGCTACAACGGGCTGTAATTCTCCCACTTCAGCACCGAGTGAATAATAAGTTTTTTTGGCAACACTAATAGCTGCTAGAACACTTTACTATATAGAACTTTGGCGCTGTACGCCTACTAAAACTCTTTTTTATTTAGAATAATACACGCTACAAGGGGCTGTAATTGTCCCACTTCAGCACAGAGCAAATATTATGTTTTTTGGGCAACAGTAATAAATGGCAGTAGCTTTTAAAATATAGAACTTTGGCGCTATAGGCCAAAATCAAGCTTTTTTGAGAATAATACATGCTACAATGGGCTGTAATTCTCCCACTTCAGCACTGAATGAATAATAAGTTTTTTTGGCAACACTAATAGCTGCTAGAACACTTTACTATATAGAACTTTGGCGCTGTACGCCTACTAAAACTCTTTTTTATTTAGAATAATACGCGCTACAAAGGGCTATAATTGTTCCACTTCAGCACAGAGCAGATAATATGTTTTTTGGGCAACAGTAATAAATGGCAGTAGCTTTTAAAATATAGAACTTTGGCACTGTACACCAACTAGAACTCTTTTTCTTGAGAATAATACATGATAAAACGGGCTTTAAGTATCCCACTTCAGCACAGAGCAAATAATAAGTTTTTTGGGCAACACTAATAGCTGCTAGAACACTTTACTGTATAGAACTTTGGCGCTGTACGCCTACTAAAACTCTTTTTTTTCGAATTATGTTGAATTTATGTTGTAATTGTCCCACTTCAGCACCAAGCGAATAATACGTTTTTTTTTTCAACACTAATAGCTGCTAAAACTTTTTTTAACAATAAAAAACGCTTCAAAGAGCTGCCATTTTCCCACTTCACCACAGCTAATAAGCTCCAACCCTAAATCAGTGCTGTACTAAATGTAACTACAGTGCACAAGAGTTACCAAAACCCCAGTAACCAGAATTAGAGGCAAACCTGACATGAGCAGGTGTAGCATGGCAATACTTCACTTCCTATTCTTTCCTTACACTTCTATTCAGCAATTTGTACTTTTGATGAGGTTTTGTAACACTTGCCCTAGCGCCTGCAAACGTCTCTCCCTGCACTAAGTTCACTGTACAGTCTCTAAACACCCCTATTGAACTCTGTTCTGCTTCAATACTTCACTCCCTATCCTTTCCATACACTTCTATTCATCAATTTGTACTTTTGATGAGGTTTTATGACACTTTCCCTAGCTCCTGCAAACATCTCTCCCAGCAAAAGTTCACTGTAGAATGACAGAATCCAAAATGGCTGACGGTATTTATAGGGCTGTGACATCACAGGGCTGGCAGGCTGCTGATTGGCTGCATGCATGGCATTGTGGGTGATCCCTCCCTCCCTCATGTTCCTTTCTTCATGTCCAAACACGTGCAGCCGCCATTTTAGTGAAAAAACAAAAACAAAAAACGATTTGTCACCACGAATCGTCGGGAAATTCTAAATGGGTGCAAATCAAATAATTCCTGAAATCTGGATCGAATTCCACTTCGTCCAATTCGATTCGCTCATCTCTAATGAGGATAGGTCATCAATAAAAATTACTTGGACAACTCCTTTAAGCTGCTCTGGTAAAATAAAAGATGAGCTCTGTTTGGCTGCCGTGGACAAGACAGTGTTGATGAATGAGGTCTGATATGCATTATCCGCAAAGCTCACAATCAAGATTCTGTTTTTTTGTTTTTTTTTGTGGCCCATCCTGTGTTTTACATACATTCATCACTTGTGCACATAATAGCAACCTTACCCAAAAATACAGATTCACTGTATTCTGTTAAAATAGAAGAATCCATGGTTTCCAAAACCCTTCAAAAATAGAACACATGTTCTTATTCTGTTATACAAAATCTAAAACAGTTAAATACTGAATATTTAAGTATGAATCTGTTTTAAATGAAGCATCTACAACAATGAATATATTTTAATAACAATCAGTTTATAAACAAAAGAATGTGCTACACTTACATTGCAAAAATATTTAAAGGGAACCTGTCATCTCCGAAACACCCCCTGAACTAGAGTAAGTGTTGTATAGTGTAAGTGATGCTAAATCAGAATATGTAAGTTTTATCTTCATACTCACTGTCATTTCGACACTGTGCTCCCACAAACAGCTGTAAAATGCATTCAGAGGACTCTTCTTTGAGTCCTCTCCATTATGTGAGTGAGCACCGGAGTCCAGTGAGTGCATTTTACTGCAGGTTTGTGGGAGCACAGCGTCGGAATATAAGTGAGTATGAAGATAAAAATTACATAACTGGACTCAACGTCACTTACACTATACACCGCTTACTGTAGTTCACTGGGTGTTTTGGAGATGACAGGTTCCCTTTAAATAAATATGTCAAATATGAGTACTTCAAACAAAATTATAATCATGGGATATTTGTTTTTATTAAAATTGCATTGACAACATAAAAACTACAATCAAGATAATTTTAGTAGCACTGTAAGAATGATACTTTGCAAAGGAAAAGTGTGCGCAGTTCACTAAATATACCAAAATGGAACACACACACCAGATGTTGATATGAAATATTTTACTATTTCATGAAAAAATAACTCGTTTAGAGCTTGATGGCAGCAAAGCATCTGAAAAATAAAAGTTGGGACAAGGGCAAAAAAAGTAAAGCGGTACTAATAAAAAACAGTTGGAGGAGTAATTTGCTATGAAGTCACATGACTGGGTATAAAACGAGCATGTTAGAGAGGCAGAGTCTCTCCAAAGCAAATGTGGGCAGATGTTCACCAATGTACAAGAAACTGCAACTAAAAATTGCGGAACAACTTCATAAAAATGTTCTTCAACATAAAATTGTGAAGACTTTCAATATCCCACCATCTATGGTGCATAATAGCAAAAGATTCAGAGAATCTGGAGAAATCCATGTGTACAAGGCACTAGGATAATTGTCAATATGCGATGCTTGTGATCTATGGGCCCTCAAGTAGCACTGCATTAAAAACAGACATGAGTCTGTACTGGAAATTACTGCATGGGCTCAGGAACACTTCCAGAAATCACTGACTACAAATCCACAAATGAAAGTTGAAGCTGTATCATGCAAATTACAATCAATATGTTAACACAATACAGAACACACCATAGTCTTCTCTGGGCCAAAGTACATTCAAAATGGCCTGAGGCAAAACAGGAAAAATTTACATTGCTTTAGGAAACCAAGAACACCATGTTCTGTGGACTCAAGAGGAAAGAAACCATCCAGTGTGTTATCAAAGCACAGTTCAAAGTTTGATGGTATAGTATTAGTGCCTATGGCATGAGAGCATTCACATCTGGAAAAGCACTATCAATGCTAAACAGTATATAGAGGATTTAGAATAACATATGTTCCAATCCAGACAATGTCTGTTTTAAGGGAAGGCCTTGCATATTTCAGCAAGACAATGCTAAATCTCATACTGCATCCATAACAACAACATGGCTTTGCTAAACTGGCCTGTCTGCAGTCTAGACCTTTTTCAACAGAAAACATTTGGTGCACCATGAAGACTAAAAACCAGTAAAGAAGACTAAGGACTATTGAGGAGCTAGAACCCTACATCAGACAAAACAGGATAACATTCCTCTCCCAAAATACCAGCAATTGGTGTCCTCATTTGTTTACAGACCAAGAACACAATAGTAGACATGGCCCTGTCCCAATGTTTTTGAGATGCATTGCTGCATAAAGTTCTAAATGAGTTAATTATATTGACAAAGTAGTCAAATTCCTCACTTTCAACATTTGATATGTGTTCTATGTTCTACTACTAATAAAATATGGGTTTTACTTGGCATAGATCATTGAATTCTGATTTTATTTAAATTACATATTACACATTGTCCCAACTTAAAAAAAAATGGGGTTGTTTTAAATATAAGCTTCAAAGCTGGAACTAAATTCAGGTACAGCACGTAGCATTTTAATTAGTCTTTTATAGGTTTGAACGTCTATTGGGACACTATTTGCCCTGTCCTTCTATTGAGACACTGTTTTTACAATGCTCCTTATACTTTGCCTGGATTGTTCTCCAGTCTCTACTGTATTATGATTATACTTGCTGTCTCTATACTACATATGTCCTTCTGTATATGACCTACTACCAATCTGTATCATTTCATGTGGGTAACCACCAGTGCACCTTTGCTGTTGTTCCGATGCTGCTCAGGTCCCAGCTGCCCTTCACTTTTCGTTCTGGCTCCACATGCTGGAAATGCCAATAAAGGCATGCTCAGCAAATTAGTGGTTGAGATGGGTCATTGCTAAGGATCATAGTATGGATTTCTTTTAATAATTTTCCTGTTAGCAAATATTTTTATCTTGTTTGGGTTCAGAGCACAGGGGACATTTTTAACAAAGTAAGCAAATCTTATGTAAGGTTTTCCTAAAGGTAAAATGGATTTATGTGTTCATAGACATAAATGGTTTAACTACATCCTAGAGCTGCAAATATACAGTTATACCATTCAAGGAAAGAGAATTTGAAGCTCCCTGGAGCTGAATACCTTAGAATTTATCAGGCAGGAAGTGGCGGTCTTGACCACCATGCAAATCATGCATTTACCTGGGACATCCACATGTTAGGGGGCCCTTCTAAGTAGGATGACCAAACATTCTACTTCATCCGGACATATCCTCTTTTTGGGACATTGACAAATTGACCGTCCAGAATTTGTACTTTTGTTAAAAATGTCCGGGATTCAGACAAACGCATGGAGACCAGGGAATCACCATCAGGTAGCATTTCGTTATTCCTGATGGTGACCCGCTTTAATGTTATCAGGTTGCCGATGCACTCTGCACATGATGTCACAATGTCATGTTGCACTCTGCACTGAATGGGAGAATGCAAAGCAGAGCATGGAGTTGAAGCGATGGAGCCTCCTGTACCTTACACTCCTTAATTTGGAGTGACACTGGGACTAGCAGCTTGGTGGACACAATTACAGAAGATTAGATACTATTCTTTTGCACTGGCTGCCAGTATTGCATGCTGCAGCATACCAGCATTTATATTTTTTAGGGCAAAGGGACAGGCCGCTGCAGCATAGAGCATTCATATAGTCAGTATGAAAGCTGGTAGTAGATACTGCCGTATATTGATGCCTGCTCCTTTGCCCCAATCAAATATGAATGCTGGTAGACATAGTAGCATGTTGCAACCAATACAGCATGGCCTGACAATAAATCACTAAACATTGGTATTTTTATCACTTTACATAAGAAAATGTACAGTATTTTTCGCCCTATAAGACAAAGGTTTTAGAGGAGGACAATAAGAAAAAATATTTTTCATTAGATCTCAGGTCAGACCAGCAATCAGACCTCCAATGTTAATCAGACTTCATCTCACAGCCCCAATTAGACCCCCCAATGTTAATAAGACCTCAGATCAGACCCCCAATTAGACCTCAAGTAAGAGCCCCATGTCTCTTATCAGCCCCCATATGCCTCTCATCAGCCCCCATATGAACCCCCATGCCTCCCATCAGCCTCCATATGAGCCCCCATGCCTGTAATTAGCCCCCATATCAGCCCCCCATGCCTGTAATTAGCCCCCATATCTGTAATTAGCCCCCATATCAGCCCCCATTGCCTGTAATTAGCCCCCATATCAGCCCAATGCATCACTTCAGCCCCCATATCAGCCCCATGCCTCACTTCATCCCCCATATCAGCCCCATGTCTCACTTCCTCCCCCATACCAGCCCCCATGCCTCTATTCATCCTCCATATCAGCCTCCATGCCTCTATTCATCCCCATATCAGCCCCCATGCCTCTATTCATCCCCATATCAGCCCCCATGCCTTTATTCATCACCCATATCACCCTCCATGCCTCTATTCATCACCCATATCAGCCCCCATGCCTCTATTCATCACCCATATCAGCCCCCATGCCTCTATTCATCCCCCATATCAGCCCCCATGCCTCTATTCATCCCCCATATCAGCCCCCATGCCTCTATTCAGCTGCCATATGAGTCCCCATGCCTCTATTAAAATAAAAAAGCCACTTACCTCTCCTGCTCAGGGACGCCGCAGCTCCTCCGCCCACGCTCTGTCTTCTGCTTGCTACGGCTGTTCTGTGACCCGCCGCGCACAGTGTGAGGTCACAGAGTGCCCTCACGCTGTGCGCAGCCCTGCACAGCCAAACGGAGGACCAGTAAGTACAGAGTGTTCACCACTTCCCAGTCCTCCGTGCTAATGAGCACTTCCATAATGGAAGCGCTCATTAACATGCACCCCATAAGACGCAGACCAAAGCTTTCAACTGTATCTGCATCCTAAGCAGTGGCATACCGCCCATATAGGTAGACCACGCTATGGGGCCCGTGGCACAGGGGGGCCCGGAGCGCACGGAAGGCCCCTGCCCCCTACTCTGCCCTCGCTCACCTCCGCTCACTGCCGCAACCCGGACTTACTGTGTATGCCTGTTCTGTTGCGGTGGGCTTGGAACAGGCATACACTATCCTTAGTTTCCCCTAATGTCCGGACCCATTTAGGACGTTCCTGTGCGCTCCCAGCTGGCGCTCCCTTATGCCGCGCTGCTGCTACTGGACGGGAGGACCTGTGCAGCGTGGCAAAAGAGGGGAAAGAAGAAGGGATAAGAAGACCAAGGCCTGCCAGTCCCCTCCAGAGCGTTGAAGTGTAGACAAGGGCCAAGTAACTGTAAGTTTTTATGTGTGTGTGTATGAATGCATACACTGTGTATATACTGTATATTGTACAGCATGGCACAGGGGTTATATTGTCCGGGATGGTGTAACCGCCATGCATTTGTTGTACAGTATACATTATAATCCCTGTACCATGCTATACAATGTACAGTATAATCTGTACACCATGCTGTATAATATACAGTATAATCCGTACACCATGCTGTATAATATACAGTATAATTCGTACACCATGCTGTATAATATACAGTATAATCCGTACACCATTCTGTATAATATACAGTATAATCCGTACACCATGCTGTATAGTATACAGTATAATCCATACACCATGCTGTATAATATACAGTCTAATCTCTGCACCATGCTGTATAATATACAGTATACTCCATACACCATGCTGTATAATATACAGTATAATCCATACACCTGGGGGCTGCCCCC
Organism: Rhinella marina; assembly: GCA_900303285.1. Classification (NCBI taxonomy): domain Eukaryota; kingdom Metazoa; phylum Chordata; class Amphibia; order Anura; family Bufonidae; genus Rhinella; species Rhinella marina. The sequence continues at coordinate 13,326 of ONZH01017228.1, read as the reverse complement.
ATACAGTATAATGTCTCCTTGTGGCCCCCATACAATATAATGTCTCCTTGTGGCCCCCATACAGTATAACGTCTCCTTGTGGCTGCCCCATACAGTATAACGTCTCCTTGTGGTCCCCATACAGTATAACATCTCCTTAATTAAAAAAAAAAAAATTAGTAGCTCATGTATACATTTCTTTATTGGCAAATGGGGGTGTGACAGGGGAGGAGCCAGGGCAGCATGTGGGATGGGCCGGGGTAGTGGGTGGGGTTAGGGCCCCATTCAGATTCTTGCTATGGGGCCCAATGATTTCTATGTACGCCCCTGATCCTAAGGATGCTGATACAGTTGTGAACAGAGAGGGAAATTCCTGTAGACAGGACTTTCTTTTCTGTCCTGCATAATGGCAACCATTTAGATCCGTTATGCTTGACTATAGACCTTTATTATAACGGATCAAACGGAATACCTTTAAAGGTTTCTGTTTGAATTCTGTTTTACAAATTACGTTATAACCATGTTATAATGGAAAGCAATAACGGAATTCATAACGTTGATATGAACCCCCCTTAATCTGCTTTATAGGTTAGTTCACATGTATACCTGTAAGTGTATCTGACACCTAATAAGAAGTAATGTTTTCTTGAATGTACAGTATGAATTGACTTTGTTCTTTCAATGCCTTTTAAACAAAAAGTATTTACAGAACTTTTGTCACTAAGAAAAAAACATTTGAGTTGTCACATACATGAAGAATAGTCTATGCCATGTAATACTTTTCTTTTTATTCTGCTGGCTTCTCTTTAAAGGAATTCTCTCGTTATTCCCTCTCCTAATATTAACACTCTTACACATACTACCATAATAAAATATACAAGTTTCACATTAATGCTGCCAGACATACAATCACAGCACGATGGTGGATAAAAGTCATGTGTCTTTCAGAAACAGTTCTAGATTATAAGGGTTAAGTTTGATTTAGGTTTTATACATTTTGCTTTTTTACTGTTGCTTTTTTTTAATCACAGAGGCTAGATATTACATTGTAGTTCATTGTTTTTAAAAGGGGTTGTTCAAGATAATTAAACATTTTAGACAAGCCCTCCAGTTACCTGAATAAAACAAATTACTGTATATTATACTCATCCATTTGTCCAACACCATTCTCTGCAGCTCTGGTCTGATCTTTCTGATGCTGCTTACTGGTATATGGCATATGACTGCTGTAGCAAATCACTGTTCCCAGCGGTTTAATGCTAAAAGCAGTGATTGGTTGCAGCAGTCACATAGCATAGACCTGCACACCACTCTGCATGTAACTGACGCTGTGAGGGGTAGAGTGACATGCATACTACTGAAGACAGTGATTGGCTTCAGTTGTCCGTAAACCGTCACCTCATGGTGTAGTTTGTGAACAAGCAGTTGCAGGAGGCCTGGACCATCAGGGAATGGTGCTGGAGAAAGGGGTGAGTATATTCAAGGAATTATATTGAGCAATACATTGAAGTACCATGCATACACTACACGCTACAGTATGAAATATGGGGGAAATTTATGAAAAAGGGTGCTGTGAAAAAGGAAAGGTGGAATCTAATTTGTTGCTATGGGAAACTAAGCCAGTTCTACTTTACACCAGTTTGATAAATCCCCCCTATGTTTCTTTTGTTGTTTTCTTGCAATGTTTTCCCATTGACACAAATGCCTATATTTCAGTCTGTTCATCTGTTTCTATCTTTGAACACACAAGAGAAGAGATTAACCATTTTTCACCTTAAGGACCAGACCAAATTTTGGAAATCAGTCATGTGTCAATTTATGTGGTAATAGCTTTGGAACACTTTTACTTATCCAAGCCATTCTGAGATTCTTTTCTTGTGACATATTGTACTTCATGACAGTGGTAAATTTGAGTCAATATAAATCACCTTTATTTATAAAAAAAAAATCCTAAATTTACAGAAAATTTGGAAAAATTTGTAATTTTCAAAATTTGGATTTCTCTGCTTTTAAGGTAGATAGTGATTCCTCACAAAATAGTTATTACTTTACATTTCTCATATGTCTACTTTATGTTTGCATCATTTTCTAGATGTAATTTTATTTTTTGGGGATGTTAACCCTTTCATGACCGGACCTATAAAAGGCCTGGATGTCCAGGCAACTTTTTGTGTTTTGGGCACATGGTGGCTTAGTGACCCTAATTTTTTTTTTCGTTTGAATACGAAAATAATTTTTGCTATTTTTTTTACTTGACACTTAGGACTTATTATTAGAATGGTTTTTTTAAAGATATTTTATATTTTTTTAGGTTTAATTTAGACAAAAACCGTTAATTCTTATTAAAAAAAAGGATTTTTTTTTAATTATAGATTTTTTTTTAAAATATTAAAACTGACAAATTAATTATTGCAATGGGTTCCTTATTTGATGACGATCATTTTGATATATAGCATGTATAGATTTTATTTGACGGGGCGACTATGGTGACTGTTTCTATTGGCGACTGCGTGTTTAATTTTTTTTTTTTTACACTTTTTTTGTTTGTTTTTTTATTTATTTTTTTACTTATATATTAATTTTTTTTTTGACAACTAATATGTCCCCCAGGAGGTCATTAAAAGACCTCTGGAGGACTGACTTTTTTTTTTTTTCTTTTTTTTACACTTTTTTTTCCCACTGTTTCCACTGTAACTGGGGCATCCACAGGAGCCCCAGTTACAGGGGAAAACAGCCCCCTGGGGGCTCATTACACACAGGCAGAGCTGATCAGGGTCTCCTTAGACCCTGCAGCACTGCTCTGGCCCCGAGACACCCGGCGGTCACGTGACCGCCGGGTCTAACACAGGAAGCGGCGCTGCCGCTTCTTTCCTGCTGCGCCGCTGAGGAGGTAAGTCTCTCCTCCGGCTTAGGAGAAGACAGAAGCGGTAATAAACCGCTCCTGTCTTCTCCTCAGGGTCCCCGCTCTGTCTGTGAGCCGGGACCCGACCTGCTCCTGCTAGATTGCAGGAGCAGGAGCTTTAATCCCAGCGCTGATCAGCGCTGGGATTAAAGGGCCGCCTGCACGTCTATATACGTGCTATCTGCACGGGGCATGTGCAGATAGGACGTATATAGCCGTATGGCGGTCGTGAAGGGGTTAAAAGGCTTCGAATTTTAGTAGCAATTCTTAAATTTTTTAAGAAATTTTCCAAAACCATTTTTTAAGGACCAGTTCAGTTCTAAAGTCACTTTGTGGGGCTAACATAATAGAAACCACCGATAAATGACACCTTCTTACAAACTACACCCCTCAAGGTTTTCAAAACTGATTTTACAAACTTTGTTAATCCTTTATGTATTCCACAAGAATTTAAGGAAAAAGGAGATGACATTTCTAAATTTCACTTTTTTTGGCAGATTGTCCATTTTAATCAATTTTTTCCTGTAACACATCAAGAGTTAATAGCCAAACATAACTCAAAAACGACTACCCTGTTTCTGAGATTTTCAAAAACACCCCACATGTGATTGTAAACTGCTGTATGGGCACATGGCAGGGCACAGAAGGAGTGCGCCAGATGATTTTTGGAGGGCAAATTTTGCTGGACTGGTTTTTAGACACCATGTCCCATTTGAAGCCCCCCTGATGCACCCCTACAGTAGAAACAACCATAAAGTGTCCGTATTTTGGAAACTAAGGGATAAGGTGACAGCTTTATTGATACTATTTTGGGTTAGATATGAATTTTGATCACTTTATATTACGCTTTTTGTTAAGCAAGGTAACCAAAAATGGCTGTACTGGCACAGTTTTTATTTTTTGTTTTTTACAGTGTTCATCTGACAGTTTAGATCATGTGCTGCTTTTATAGAGCAGGTTGTTACGGACGCGATGATATCAAATATGTCTACTTTGTTTGTTTGTTTCACTTTTACATAATAAATTATTGTTGGAAAAAAGTCATGTTTTTTATGTCTCCATTTTCTGAAAGACATATTTTTTCTATTTTTCTGCTGATTGTTGTAGGGGCTCATTTTTTGCAGGACGAGTTGACATTTTCATTGGTCCCAATTTTGGGTACATAGTATTTTTTGATCATTCAATATTACACTTTATTGGGCAAAAAGACCTATAAAATTGGTTGTTTTGGCAAAGTTTTTAGTTTTATTTTTTTAAAGCATTCACCTTAGGGGTTAGATCAAGTGATATTTTTATAGAGGAGGCCGTTACTGACCCAGCAATACCTAATATGTCTATTTTTTTAATTTTATTTTGCTTTTACACAATAAAAGCATTTTAGAAAAAAAAAACATGTTTTTGTGTCTCAATTTTTTGAAAGCCATTTTTTTTATTCTTTGGGCGATTGTCTTATGTAGGGTCTTATTTTTTGCGGGATGAGGTAACGGTTTGATTGGTACCATTTTGGGTTACATATGACTTTTTGATCGTTTGGTATTACACTGCTTTTTTGGCAGTTTTTCTATTTTTTTACAGTGTTCACCTGAGGGGTTAGGTCATGTGATATTTTTATAGAGCTGGTTGTTACGGACGCAGGGATACCTAATATGTCTAATTTTTTTTATTATTTTGGTTTTACACAAAAAAGCATTTTAGAACAAATAAAAAAAAATTGTGTCTCTATCTGTCTGTCTTTTTTGGGACGCAAGGTGGGCAAAATTTCAATTCCATCATAGTTTTTCTCTTTTTTTATGGCGTTCACCGTGCAGAGAAAGTAACATAATCTGTTTATAGATCAGGTCCTTATGGGCGCGGCGATACCAAACATGTGTAGTGTATTTTATTTTTTTTTATTTTTAACCAATTATAAATGTGCGGAGCTTGATCAGGCTTAGCTATACCATTGCAAGCCCGGCACCTGTGAAAGCGTCCCGTTGCCATGGTAACCAGAGCACTGCAGCGTCCCGATGGGGGAAGGGAGCTCCATCCCTCTGTAAACCCATCAAGAATCGGGTCGTTGCAAAGGCACAGCAGCGGCCCGATGGGAGAGGGAGGGAGCTCCCTTCCTGTTAACCCCTTCCATACAGCGGTCCCTATGGACACTCTGCTTGAAAACCGCTCGGCCATCCTGAACATCGAGGTAAGGAGGGAGGGTTCAAATCACCCGCTGTACAGACTAGCCAATCACAGCAATGTATGTAACTGCCGGGGTCTCAGCGCTGTCACCATGGTAAATAGCAGTGCTCCATGACGAGTATAGACGTCAAATAGCGTGAAAGGGTTAAAAACATTTTTAAAATGTGATACAAGGAACTTCTAACTTTCAAATTTGCAAATTAGTTAATTATGCTTCTTATGACAATATTGAAGTCGAAGCTTCTTCACCTTTTTTAGGGTCACCATTCCGGATTTGTGTAATGCATGCTGCATGGTGCTTGCATGGACATCTGTGATCTCACTATTACGAAGCATATGAGCCACCTCCACGGCCTTGTTTGTTGCACCAGAACTGATAGACCTTGTGATGAGCCGACTTGTTGACTCTGATATTATGCCTGAACGTCAACCTCTTGGCTTTGGAATGGATGGCCAGACTTAATTTTGTTTTCTTCCAACTGTTATGACACTCACATGATGCAGTTTGGCAATTTTCTTGGCCAAGATACCCCTATCAATGAGCTGGATTATGCTGTTTCTCAGGAAATCTTCTTCATGGCTGCTCCTGGATTCAAACAAGTGACCTTTCACTTGAGAATCAACCTAATAATTAGAGATGAGCGAATTGAATCCCACGAAGTGGAATTCGATCCGAATTTCAGGATAAATTCGATTCGCCTAGAAGCCGAATTTCCTCGTGCTTTGTGTCAGTGAATCGATTTAACCTAAAATAGTGTAAAAAACAAAAAAATCCATACTTACCTCCTCCATTTGCTAACGATGGGCCACCAGCCGCCATTTTGATTGAAGATCTCGGCCGAAATCCCGTGCGTAGTAACGTATGATGTCACCACACCGGATGGCGTGATGACATAATATCGCGGTGCTCGAGATTTTGGCCCAGATATTCAAGCAAGATGGCGGCGGCCGGCCCGACCTGATTTTATTTTATTTTTTATGTTAATTTTACACTTTTTTTGCACTCAGATGCCGCAATCATGTATGAACGCGGCATCTGAGGGGTACAATGACGGGGGCGGTGTTATCGCAGCTCCCTGTCATTGCACCCACTTCTTTCAAAAAAATGCGCTTTGTGGTGAAGTAATTCGTCACGAAGCAAGTTTTTTTGTAAAATTCGGCGAATCAGCCGAATCAAACTTTTCAAAAGTTTGCTCATCCCTACTAATAATATACTAAGCTATTAGAGAATGTGAGAACAGGTTGTAATTTGTAGTATACAAGTAGAAAAAGATTGTTCCACCACCAGGAACAAAACAGTAAAAATGCAGTTACATGACAAGAATCTGCTTAACTACTCATATGCTAAATAGCTGCAAGTCCAATTTATGTATGAAATTGCCAAGATGATTTTCTATAAAATGATGGTAGTTGTAGTGGATGGTGAGATGGAGCCTGAAAGTCAAAAGTTCAAAACATTGTTACCCTTTTGCTTTTGCAGCGTATGGTGTGTGTCACAAACTTACCTGTCCGGGCCCCAGTAGCGAGATCTAAAGCTTCCGACTGGGAAATACATGCTGCTAAGCCAGGCCCCCTCGTGACACGACAGCATCCTTATCAACAGAATACAATGCTCTGTTTCTCCCCACAGTGGGGGTGTGCTGGAGGAAACTAGTAGTAGGTTGATTGCTCAGCTGTTCTGTTCCTGTGGGCTGTGTTCTGACTAGAGATGAGCGAACGTGCTCGTAACGAGCACTGTACCGCTCGGCTCCCCTGCGCTCGCATGGGTGCAGGCAGCCGCTTCCGTCGAGTGAGGAGGACGGAAGCGGCTGCCTGCGCCCATGCAAGCGCAGGGGAGACGAGTGGTACAGTGCTCGTTACAAGCACGTTCGCTCATCTCTAGTTCTGACTAATGGAGCGCCGAGTCATGACCTATGACTAAGTTCTGATCCTGGGACTTGGTGCTCCTGGCCAGATATCATTACCAGTGATAGGTTTTCGCTCCCTAGCTGTGCTCCCACTTCTGTTTTGTATGCGTTTGGATTGCTTATTGGATTTACCTCAGATTGCCTTTGACCACTCTCTGTCTCATGATTTGGTACTGTGTTTCCTGTCTGGTTCTGACTACCCTTTGTTGTCTGATTTGGCACTGCACTGTCCGCCCGGTTCTGACCCATTCCTGTACAACTTTGTCTTTGTATAGTTTCTTCTATGTGTGTGCGTCAGTCCTGTACCTAGCAGAGTCGGGAATGTCAACCAATTACGGACTTGGTACCTAGGGCTTACAGGGTAAGTGGGCTGGGTTCCAGTTAGGGCTTACTGTCTGTGTGTTATCAACATGCTCGATGACCTAACTGATGCAGGGCAGGTGTCCCTAATTTCAATTGTAGGTCAAGGGATAGTGTTGGGAGTGTAAGGGAGTTTAAAAAGGAACTAATAGAGATGTCTCTGACTTTTGCTGACATATCATCACTAGGGATGAGCGAACCCGTGAAAGTTCGGGTTCGCCGGGTTCGGCCGAATTTCAGGTCAAAGTTCGGGTTCGGGACCCGGACCCGAACCCCATTGAAGTCAATGGGCACCTGAACTTTGGTGTACTAAGATGGCTGCAAAATAGTCGTAGTAAGAGTGCTGCAAAATGGGGATAAGAGCAGGACAGTTGCCTTGCAAACAAATAGGTAACAGTTGGAAGAAAACAAAATTAAGTCTGGCCATCCATTCCAATAACATAGAATAGAAAAAAATAAAAAATAATAATCTTGAAGTAGGAGACGGAGGTCGAAGTGGAGTAGGAGGTTGAGGAGGCAGTGGACGTGGCGGTGTGGTGGTGTAGGTGGAAGCGGTGATGGAGGAGGTAGCCAACACTGTTTTTGTTGTTTTTTTATTTTATTTATTTATTTTTTTAATTTGGGAAGACCCCAAAACAGGGAAATAGAAAAGAGAATGCAAAGATAAAGTTCCCTGGAGAATAAGAATGCCTGGGTACGGCCAGTATACTTGTCTACTCAGCACAAGGTACGGACAAGTCCTATGGGATCCATGCCTGGTTCATTTTAATGAACGTGAGCTTGTCCATGTTGGCTGTGGACAGGCGGCTGCGCTTGTCTGTGATTACCCCCTCTGCCGTGCTAAACACACGTTCGGACAATACACTTGCTGCAGGGCAGGCCAGCACCACCAAGGCGTACAAGGCGATCTCAGGCCATGTGCCCAATTTGGAGACCCAGAAGTTTAAGGGGGCAGACCCATCAGTCAGAACGTGTAGGTATGTGCACATCTACTGTTCCACAATGTTGCTGAAATGCTGTCTCCTGCTAAGATGTTCCGTATCAGCTGGTGGTGCTGGTTGTTGTGGCATACTGACAAAGCTTTTCCACATTTCGGCCATGCTAACCCTCCCTTCTACCAACCATTACACCATTACAACCATTACACCAAATTCTGGGCAACAGCCTGGTGGTGACCCTTTAAGACAATTGTGCTGACCCAGACCAAGATGGGCAAGGCACATGCACATCACATGTTAGTAAAGCACCCAACTAGGTGCAATGAAGGTCCATCACCACCTGCGGGTGACACCACTGCCCATGCTGGCACTGCTGTCCTATCCCCCGCCCCAGGACGCAGGCATAAGCGTCTCCCTCCCCGCACCCACCCAGTAGTCCACAACGTACACAAATTTCTCCCAGCACAGTGCCCAGCTCTCCCCATCGCAGACGGGCAAACACGTAGACACCACCCACCCACCCTGTCCCCGGCAGACACAAAGACCTCCAAGCACAGTGCCCAACTTTCCTAATTCCAGACGGGCTAAGACGCACACTGCACCCACCTATTAGTCTCCACACGTGGGTGGGTGCAGAGCCTTTTAGTGCCCCTCAAGAAAATGTTTGTGTGCCAGGGCCTGGTAGTAACCCTCCTTGAAGTTGTGGTTGAGAGGCCACCTGTGACCCTCAAGACAATGTAGTGGCAAGCCTCCAAAAAATCGTGGGTGAGAGCCTGGAGGTGACCCTCAGAAACAAATGGTTTAAAAAAGCATGGTGGTGCACCCCTGAATGACAGTCTGTGACTGAGATTGCAGGTGAACCCGCTAAAATTGTAGTCTAGTATACCTTGGTGGTGAACCCCTAAATTACAAAGTTTGACTGAGATTGCAGTTTACAGCATGGGGGTGAACCCCAGGATGACTTGTTAAGACTGAGATTGCAGTTTACGGCATGGCGGTGAACCCCAGAGTGGCTTGGTTAGACTAAGATAGCAGCTAAACCACCCAAAAATTTAGCCTGACACAGCATGGCGGTGACTACAGTCCAGTGAACAATTCTATGGTGTGCGGTACAGTAGCCGCAGTCTAGAGAATACGTTTTTTCTCTCAGATCCATTTAATACAGTCCAGTGAAAAATTCTGTGTTGTGCGGTACACTAGCTGCAGTCTAGAGCATATGTTTTTTCTCTCAGATACATTTAATACCGTCCAGTGAAAAATTGTATGGTGTGCGGTACACTAGCCGCAGTCTAGAGAATACGTTTTAGTTTTTTTTAAATTATATATACTACAGTCCAGTGAAAAATTGTGTGGTGTGCGGTACACTAGCCGCAGTCTAGAGAATACGTTTTTGGCCTCAGATAGTAATTCTAGTTTAGTGAATACACAAAATGTTGAACCCAAGGGCTAAGGGTCGAGGACGTGGGCGTCCAAGTGATGTAGGGGGGGCAGAGGCCGTGGTCCTGGGCAGGGTGACATAGTACCTGCTGATGAGGGAGCAGTAGAACACCGCAGAGGTTCGCTCCCCTAGCTTCATCTCGCAACTTACAGGGTCACGTGGTACAGCACTATTGAAACCACAACAGTGTGAACAGGTGATGACGTGGATAGCGGATAATGTGCCCAGTAATTTATCCACCACTCAGTCTTCCACGCATTCCACCCACGCTAGCCAAGGGAGTAGACCTCTGGCTCCTCCAGCTCAACCTCCTTCCCCCCAGTCTGGCCCCCCTATGGAAAATATGGATCCAGATGCGGCATACTCCCAGGAACTCTTTTCAGGACACTTCCCAGAGTCACAAAACACTGCTCAGCAGCAACCGGAGCAGTTGCTCTGTCCCGATGCCCAAAATTTCAAACTTTCGCAGTCTGTGGGGGATGAGAGTGTGTACTTAGTGCAAGTAGTGTGTCAAGAGGTGTCGGATGATGATGAGACATGGTTGTCAGACAGTGACGTTGTTGTCAGGGCAGTAAGTCCGAGGGTCTTTGCATCAGACATTGGAGTGCAAGCGCAAATACAATTCCACCCACCCACTTGCACAAGCCCTAAACATCCACATCTCCAAACTGCTGAGCCTGGAGATGCTGCGCTATAGACTGGTAGAGACTGAGGCTTTCCACAACCTGATGGCGGTGGCTGTCCCTCGGTACTTGGTCCCCAGCCACCACTGTTTTTCCAGATGTGCTGTCCCAGCCCTACACCAGCACGTGTCAGAGAACATCATCCGTGCCCTGACCAACGCGGTTACTGAGAATGTCCACCTAACCACGGACACGTGGACAAGTGCTGGCGGGAGGGACACTATATCTCCCTGACGGCACATTGGGTTAACTTGGTGGAGGCTGGGACCGAGTCTGACCCTGGGGCCGGTCATGTACTGCCCACAATGAGGATTGCGGGGCCTACCTCGGTCACGGTTTCTCAAACTTATTATTCCTCTTCCTCCAACCACTCCTCCTCCTCCTCCTACTCTCAATTACCATCCGTGAGCATGGCACCTTCAGTCGGTAGCTCTAGGCGCAGCAGCACTGCCGTGGGTAAGCGCCAACAGGCGGTGCTGAAACTGTTGAGCTTAGGTAACAAGAGGCACAATGCCCAAGAGCTGTTACAGGGCATCACGGTGCAGACCAATTTTTGGCTGGTGCCGTTGAACCTCAAACCAGGCATGGTTTTGTGTGACAACGGGCGTAACCTGGTGGTGGCTCTGCAACTAGGCAGACTGACACATGTGCCATGCCTGGCCCACGAGTTCAATCTTGTGGTTCAGTGGTTCCTCAAGACCTACCCCAATTTGTCTGATTTGCTCACTCAGGTGCGACACATCTGTGCGCATTTCCGCAAGTCAACCACAGATGCTGCCACTCTCAGGGCAGTGCAACGGCGCTTACAACTGACAGCTCACCGACTGTTGTGCGACGTGCCCACGCGATGGAATTCCACATTACACATGTTGCCAGGGTTTACCAGCAGCGCAGGGCGATTGTAGACTGCCAGATAACAACTTCTACGAGAACTGGTAGTCAGGTTAGTCAGCTTCCTCAAGTCTACAATGAGGAGTGGACATGGATGTCTGATATCTATCAGGTCTTAAGCAACTTTGAGGAGTCAACACAGATGGTCAACGGTGATGCCACTATTATCAGCGTCACCATCCCGCTGCTTTGTCTGCTGAAAAACTCACTGCTCAGCATGAAGTCAGAGGCTTTGAGCTTGTCACAGGAGATGTGGAAAAAAGATACGTTGCTTGATAGCCAGAGCACCCTCAGGTCTGTTTCTCAGCGCGTATTGGAGGAGAGGGGGGAGGAGGATGAGGAGGAAGAGGAGGAGAATGTTGGCAAGACTGAAGAGGGTACCAATGCTCATTCCTTCTTATCTGTTGAGCGCGTATGGGCTGAAGAGGAGGAGTTGGAGGAGGAGGAAATGGAGAGTCAGCCTATTGAGGAGAGAGAATTCTTGCATGTTGGGACTCTGGCACACATGGCTGACTTCATGTTAGGCTGCCTTTCCCGTAACCCTCTCGTTACAAGCATTTTTGCCAACACCGATTACTGGGTGTTCACCCTCCTGGGACCCCCGGTACAAGCAGAACTTTTCCACTCTCATTCCTGTAGAGGAAAGGAGTATGAGAGTGAAACAATATCAACAGGCCCTGGTGCACAAGCTGAAACTATGCTTCCCATCTGACACCGCTAGTGGCAGAGGACGTAGTTCTGTGGGCCAACTAGCGGGGGAGGGGAGGCAAGCAGGCAGCTTGTCAAGCACTGGCAGGGGAACACTCTCCAAGGCCTTTGTCAGTTTTATGTCACCCCAGCAAGACTATGTCACCCGTCCCCAGTCTAGGCAGAGTAGGGGGGAGCTGTTCAGAAAGATTGTGAGGGAGTACCTAGCTGACCATACCAACGTCCTGTGTGATCACTCTTCTCCATACAACTACTGGGTTGCAAAGCTGGACACGTGGCCTGAACTGGCGCTGTATGCCTTGGAGGTGCTGGCCTGCCCTGCCGCTAGCGTGTTGTCAGTGTGGGAATAAAGCCTGGATTTCACCGGAATTCAAATCTCCACCGGGGGGAAAAAGCAGCTCAACATGAAGATTCTTTATGTATCCTCTCCTCCTCCTCCTACTCCTTCTCTTCACACACAAACGCTGAGCCAACAGGCAATTTTTCTGAGGGTCAACTGGCACTCTTTACAAACAATGTTAACGGAGGGCCACCTACAGGTGCTCTCTCCAATAAATTTTTTAGGAGCGTCAACTACAGACACTCAAAAACAATTTTTCAGGAGGGTCAACTACAGTCACTCAAAACCATTTTTCAGAAGGGTCAACTACAGACACTCAAAAACAATTTTTTTGGAGGGTCAACTTCAGACACTCCAAAACAAATTTTTGGTAGGCTCACCTACAGCCATTTGACTGCAATCTCAGTCTAACCAAGGCATTGGTGGTGTCACCGTCATGCTGTATCAGGATAAATTTTTGGGTGGTTCACCTGCTACCTCAGTCTAATTTGGTCACTCTGTTGTCACCGCCATGCTGTGTCAGGGTAAATTTTTGGGTGGTTCACCAGCTACCTCAAGTAACTTGGTCAATTGGGGGTGTCACCACCATGATGTGTCAGGGTAAAATTTTATGTGCTTCACCTGCTACCTCAGTCTAACTTGGTCACTCTGTTGTCACCGTTATGCCTTGTCAGGGTAAATTTTTGGTTGGTTCACCGGCTACCTCAAGTAACTTGGTCAATTGGGGGTGTCACCGCAATGCTGTGTCAGGGTAAAATTTTATGTGCTTCACCTGCTACCTCAGTCTAACTTGGTCACTATGGATTCACCGCCATGCTGTGTCAAGCTACATGTTTGGGTGGCTCACCTGCTACCTCAACTAACTTGGTCACTTGTTGGTGTCACCACTAGACTGCAGCTACTGTGCCGCACACCACATAATTGTTCACTGGACTGTAGTATATATAACTGATAGAAAAAACGTACTCTTTAAACTGCGGCTACTGTGCTGCACACTACATAATT